>JASDQU011402691.1:2205-28741 GCA_032191745.1 Picea mariana | reverse complement strand
GGGGGGGGGGGTTGGAAGTGGTTGGATTACACCTTAATCTTTGATTGTTTCTCCATTGTTGCATTGATAGACCTCACATTCAGACACAAAGGTGTGGATGTCCTATTTCATACCATCCCATAAAAAAGAATGTTTGACCCATCCATAGGTTTTGGTAAACTTTGAATGCCTAGCTGTGGAGGAAGCATGAAGTTCAAAAAACATCATGGATTTAAACTGTGATTGTTTTCTTAAATACAAACGAACTTTGTAGTGAAGCTCTTCATTGTGCCAAGAGTGCCATGGATAAGCTGGAGAATTGTGTTGCAATTGGTGGATCATGCTAGAATATTTGGGGTCTTGCATCCATTCCTAATGAACAGCTTGGAACCAATATGGCACAATGAAGGAGAGGGAGAAAAGGGACCCTTATTCTTCACACTTCCGAGAAAGAGAATCCGCAACTACATTTTCCTTTCCCTTCATGTAAATGATCTCATAATCATATCCAAATAGCTTGGTCACCTATTTTTGTTTCTCCCATGATGAAATTTGTTGTTCCAGAAAATACTCGAGACTCTAATGATCAATTTTAATTTGGAAGTGTTGTCCCAATAAATAAGGATGCTAGAGATACACAACATGCAGAATAGATAAAATTTCCCTTTCATAAATGGATTGGCCCAAATGTCTCTCAAATTTTTTTTTTCTAGTGAAGGCCAAGGGCCTGCCATCTTGCATGAGGATGACCCCAATTCCTTTCCCAGAAGCATCACATTCTAGTACAAAAGTCTTTGTAAATTATGGAAGTGCTAGGACAGGGGTCGAGCACATAGTATGTTTCAAGGCTTGGAAGGAGTGATTAGCAGCTGGAGTACAAGTAAAAGCATTATTTTTACGGAGAGTAGTGAGAGGAGCTGCAAGTTTTCCATAATTCCGAACAAACATTCTATAATAGCCTGTTAAACCAAAAAACCCCTCAAGATCTTAAAAGTTTTAGGGTGAGGCCAATCCTGCATAACCTCAATTTTATTAGGATCCACCTATACACCATCCTTGCCGACAATATGACCCATGTACTCCACTTCTAAGGCTCCAAAGGCACATTTATATTGTTTGAGGAAAATTTGGTGCTTAGAGAGCAGATGAAGAACTTGATCCACATGGGTGAGATGGGAGGTCGAAGTTTTACTATAGATGAGAATATCATCAAAGAAAACTAATACAAAATGACAGAGAAAAGGACATAATACATGATTCATAAGACTTTGGAAAGTGGAAGGAGCATTACACAGGCCAAAGAGAATTACCAAGAACTCATAGTGACCCTCATGAGTTCGAAACATAGTCTTGGGAATGTATTGTTATTTCATATGGATATGGTGGTAGCTAGAACATAGATCAAGTTTGGTGAAGTACTGAGCACTACTCAATTCATCCAAGAGGTCATCATTGACAGGAATGAACAATGTGTCTTTAATTGTGAGTTTGTTGAGGGTGCGAAAATCAGCACACCTACGCCAAGTACCTTCTTTCTTGAGTACCATGACCACAGGGGAAGAATAAGGGCTAGCACTAGGATGGATAACACCTCCTTCTAGAAATTCATGAAATTTTTCCTTAATTTCATTCTTATGGGAAAAGGGATGACGATAAGGGAGAACATTTGGAGGAAGAATACCTTGTATGAGAGGGATGGAATGATCATGGACTCAACAAGAAGGGGGAAGGGCTTTGGGAGTGGTAAAAACAACTGGGTGGTGGGAGAGGATAGATTGGAGGTTGAGATGCATAGAGGGTGTCTCAACATATTGAATGGATTGGAGTTGGGAAACAATGCCAGAATGACTCCTTTTGAGGAGATTTTCCATGTGATGGGAACTGATGATCTCAGGGGAGCCTGTTGTGATTCCTTGGAACTTATATTGTTATCCTTACTGTTGGAATTGCATGGTCAAGTCCTTAAAATCCATGAGAATGGGGTCGAGAGTGCGTAACCATTCAAAACAAAGAACACTGTCACAAACAACCATGTCTATATAAAACATATGGGATTTCATATGGTACTAAGCAATTTGGAGCTGCACATTTTCACAACGTCCCCCACATTTCATGGAACCTCCATTGGAAATCGTTATTTGAAAATTATTGATGGCACAGATTTAACAATTGGCTTCTTGGGAAATGCAGTGATGGATAAAATTATGGGTGATAGCACTATCCATAAGGATGATGAATTTATTATTTTTAATGTAACCAATTAATTTGAGGGTATCGGGAGCAGAGAAGCCAGTGAGGTCATTAAGTGAAATCACTGGTTCAAATTGTAGTGGATCAGAGAGTGGGATTAGATTGAATGGTTGTGGTAGTTAATCTGCATGTGAAACAACATCATATTCTTCAGAAACATCCTCATTCATGGCCATAAAAATCTTATGTTACTTACACTTGTTCTCTGGAAAATATTTGTCATCACAATTATGAAAAAGACCCTTGAGTTGGTGTTCAACCATTTCGGCCTTGGTTAATTTATGGATCTTAAGGGGAGGTGTAGGAGGGGGAAAATTGGTGGGTTTAGGGTGAGGAGGAAATGATGGTTTGCGGATATGGGAGGAGACAATATGTTAGAATTACTTGACTAGTTGAGTAGCTTCCAACCAAGTCTAGGGATGGGCCATGAGAACATGGGCACATATTTCATCTTTTAGGCTACTAATAAAGAATTCCCTGAAGAAATCATATGTTATTGCCTTCGTTATAAAATTCAAGTGATCAATTGATGCAATGAAGTATTCCACTATCCTGGACTACTTCAAATGATTCAAATGTCCTAAGTGGTGGTTGTCAGAGTCAAAGTGATCATAAATATTTGCAACAAATTGTGTCCAAGTAACATACCCTTGGTGTGCCTTTTTACACCATTGCCACCATTGCCAATGTTCCAAATCTAGATGTAGGATACCATAACAAAGATTGGATAAATCATTATTAATTCCATGCAAAGGGAAATAATGTTCCATTTGAGTGACCTGGCCTGTGGGATCTAAGCCATCAATTTTTTTCACCTCAATTCTAGGAAGGTAGAGGTCTTAAGGAAGGTGGGTGATCTAGATTATTTTCGGCATGAGATGATAGCGGAGATATAATAAAGAAATATACTGATATATTACAAGATATCCAGTAATATAAAACATACATATCAAATGTATAGAACAAGAGGCACATATATACAATAATAAACCATTTCTATTAATGACTGAAATGTATAGAACTGCAAAATTACAGAGTGAAAGACTCGCTAGAATGGTGGTAGCTTTCTCTGAGAAGAGATGTGATGACTATGGTCATTCACAAGAAGATGATTACAATGAGGCCTTGAAGTAATTTTTACAATAAAAATGAATTCCTAAACCCTAGACATCAAAAAACCTAACCCTAGGAGATGAAGTGCCAAAAGTCATGTGGCCCCAACTTTTGGGGTCATAACTTTTTCATACGATCTTCGTTTAGGGAAAATGATAGCTCATTGAAAAGTTATTGATAAGGATCTTCATTTATGGGGATCAATCAAAGCCTTTGACTATCATTCAGGTGTCTGATCATGAAAAAACGTCATTTAGGCCCTCAAAACAATCCCAAAAGTTTGGGACCCAAAAAATTGCTAAAAATAGTAAGTTGCCAAAAAAATGTTTTGAGCCAGTTGGAGTAGGTGGGTGGCCACCTAGATCCTTCTGGATCAATCCTCCCTCCTTAGAAATAAATCTTCTCCATTGCATTGAGTTCCCAGGGGAGAGGGGAATGCGTTTTCTGAATCTGAATCTTGGTGAGTTGCTTGCCTTGTTGGAGAAGTTGTGTTGCTTAGCTTGTTGAAGGTTGTCAAGAACCTATTGTTGGCGGGGTTGAGTCTATTTGACGAACCTGTTGTATCTTGGCTTGAATGGGCATTGTGTAGGCACCCTTGTAGGTGAAGAAACAATATCTTATTTCTCTTCTGCAGTCTTCTTCTATTGGATAGAAAGGTCTTGGGTCAAGGCTGCAGTGCTTCCAGTGTCCTTCTGTTCACATTTTGAATATATTGTTAAGAGGCAAAATTTTGCAGTATGATATATTACCTTGCGACACAATTTTGATGGGAGAGTAGTCAAAACTACCTCTGGTATCCTATAGAGATGACCCCCAAAGTAACAATGAAACTACGAGATCAAGAATCATAAATAGAATGGCGCTTACACATATATGGCTGGCCCAAAATAACATCACAGACATCCAGTGGGGAAACATCAAATAATACCTCATATTTGAAGGGTTGGATGTCGTATGAAAATCAACATTGTTGGCTGACACAAATATCTCATCCTTGGCGAAGCTAACCGATGTTGTATGGTTGTGGGTGTGGAGTTGTCAGCAATCCCAATTGTTTGACGACCTCTGATGAGATGAGCTTCTTATGGCTTCGGTTATCAATAATAAAATGTAGTGGGATCCCCTTCACCCACATATGTGAATGAAAAAAGGCACTCTCCCTCTTCAAGATCTGTTGATTCTTCTAGTTGAATTTTTTGCGGTCGCGACAGTAGTAGTAGGGTCTACTTCGATGATTTATCTTATTCCATTATTTTATGAATCATATTCTGAATCAGGGTTTGACTCTTTTTCTTTGATATCAAACACCAATTTTTTTTTGAGCGACATTCATCATTCTTGTGTGAGGGGATTTTGTGGAAATCGCACCACTTTCGAGTGTCCTTCTTCATCTTTCTGTTACCCTTATTTTCCTGTGGCTTGGACTAGTTTTCTAGAGGTTGGTTGTTAGGGTCATCTTTTCCATACTTTGGTTGTTTTGGATTTGTATAAGCGAACTCTCGTTTGTTCTGGTGCCTAAATTTCTTCTCGATTTTGAAAACATATCGATAGGTAGTTCCCAGTGATGAGATGTCTAGGAAATCCATTTCGGTTTGGATGTACCTATGCAGAACCCCACGGTATTTTAGAACTAGATTTCCCTCAGAGACTTTGATACCCATATTGGTGCATAAGGTATGGAAAGTATTTGTGAAATCCAACACTGTTTGGCCCCTCTCTTGACGCAATGTGGTCCATCTCATGTACTAGTCATCATAGTTACCAACAGGGTAATATTATTCCTTGATCGCATCCACAAAAAATTACCAAGTGGGATCGGCCCCATATATTCCATACTCCTCTGTGGAAATTTGCTCCCAGTAAGTTTCCCACCAATGTTTGAAATGGGGGAGATCCTTAAGGAGTGCAAAGGTGATCTTTTCCCTGTACTAAAAATTGTGAACAAAGAAATATCCTTCTAGCAAATTTAACCATTTTTCTATGGCATCTGCATCTATTTGACCTTCAAATATAGGAATATCAAAATTAATTTGTACCTTGAAAGGATAATTTCCTCCATAGTGGCCTCTTAATTAATATGCACCTATTTTTATTGGCAAACGTTGAAGGACATGGGAAAAATTCTCCATCATTTAGTCCCACTGTCACATGAGAGATTTCTTAAGGAACAAATTAATAGAATGTTCTACTTCATCGTTTTTCTTTTCTTCTACCATGGAGGGTTTCTTGGGCATGCGAGAGAGATTGTCCTTAAGAGAGAAAATATCGAGACCCAAATTTCTATACTCATAATTCATCGGGGACATGCATTGCAAAATGATCAAGAGCAACCTGCTCTAATACCACTGATCCAGATTATTTTCGACACAAAATAAGATCAAAGATACAATAAAGAAATATACAGAGATATTGCAAGAGATATAATAATATAACAGATATATATTAGATGTATATAACAAGAGGCACATATATACAATAATACACAAATTCTATTAATGATTGAAATGTACAGAACTGTAAAATTATAGAGTGAAAGACTCACTAGAATGGTGGCATCTTATCTCTGAGAAGAGATGTGACCTCTATGCTCATCCACGATACTATGTTACAATGAGGATCTGAAGGCCCTTTTACAATAAAAATGAATTCCAAAACCCTATACAAACATCCAAAAACCTAACCGTAGGAGATGAAGTGCCAAAAGTCATGTGGGACCCGTTGGGGTAAGTTAGTACATCAACTTCCTGGGGTCGTAACTTTTGCATACGATATCTGTTTAGGGCACAAGATAGCTCGTTGGAAAGGTATTGAAAAGGAGATTAATTTAGGGGAATCAATGAGATCCTTTTTCTAATATTTAGGTTACCAATAGTGAAAAAACATTGTTTAGACCCCCAAAATAGCCTTGGAAGTTTGGGACCCAAAAAACTGCTAAAAATAGTAAGTTGCCAAATAGCCAGTTGAAATAGGTGGGTGGCCACCACAATCCTTCGGGACCAGTGGGTATAATTAGGACCTTGGTAATGGGAATATTCATGGTCTTCCTAATAGGATGGTTGTTTAGAAGAGGAAGGGTTCTAGGAACTTCCCATCAATTAGTCATGTGTGGCTTTGATGTCTTTGATGTGGGCACATTGGTCCTTAAGGANGTGGGACCACTAATAATATTGGTATCAATTGATAGGTACCACTATTATTCGAGAGAAAAAGGGAATCCAATGGGATAGGGTCCAAATAAGGGTGTCGAAAAAGGGGTTAGGTCCACTATATTTTTTTATTAAAAATGACACGTACCATGAGAATCAGGGTGAAGATAGAAATCCAATGGAATAGGTCCCAAATAAGTGTGTTGGTGGGACCACTATAATCCTTTTTGTTTTAACTCCTGCAGAGTTATACTTCGATCTGAAGAATACTGTAGTGTTGAAAGGCCCAAATACTTAATAGGAAAAAATGTGTAGGAATTTCGCAAACAAAATGCAAGAGGTAAAGTTTCATGGAAATAGATATTGGTTGTTTTGTTTTTGTTTCCTTCCCAAGGGTTAGGGTACTTAGGTTTTCTATAGAAAAGGGTTTACCATGTTCCATATCTCTCTAATATACATGTGGGGTCCAACAGTAGTACTCGGCCCAATATCTCAGGGCACCAACTAAGGAGGCAAGATCGTGCCCTTAGCCGTACTACCCAACTACCTAGGTACTAGAGAGTATCTTATCAAGTGTTTTTCTTGGTGGCACTACAACAGTCAGCTGACCAATTGGTTTATCTATGGAGGACTTTAGGATATCAAGGTCAATTTGCATACAAGTGTTGTTTGATGCACTACTACTTGAAGGGGTACCAACATGGGTTAAAAGGTTGGCCAAAAATATGCACTTAAGTACCACTTGTATTTCATGCATGTATGCTTCCCTGACCATAGATTTATGCATGGAACAACATATCTCTCTAGATTTAAGATGCTAGAATATGTCTCTACCCTGAAAAAAAATAACCCACATTTTTTTGCCAAGAAAAGTTCTCTTAGACCACGTGGAAGGTACCAGATATATTATAATAGTTGAAAACAAAAATATTGCAAAGAATAACAACAGAAAAAAAAAAAATAGATGAAACCAAAGAACCAAAATAATACCTTTATTGGTAGGAAACAATGTTCACTTACCTCTTCGAGAGGGAAACCTCCAACAAAGCAACGCTCTATTATAAAAGACAAAACTTCTCATATCCTCTACTCCTATTTATACTAAATATATCTATCAAAAGAACCATCTAGAGGAAGATTCTTCTAGAAGTGGAAGCTTCTATTAGTTCTTCTTACATTTGACTTATTCTTTCTTATTGCTAGGCCTTACTAATATCGACCTTTATTACAGGGAAATATATTATCCTATCTACATGAGGGATTAGGGAGGTTATCTCCCTAACACCTTTATCACATGTTTTATTCTTACTTGAACTAGAAGTAGATGTAAAAGATTATGTTCAAACAAGCAGGGCAATATATAGATGCATATCAATCTTTGTAAGAAAAACAAATGTAGTTGCGATATCTTGTACATCGATAGTGCAAAATTGTTTTTAGTAGCAGTTTATGACACTTGCAACACAGATGTATATGACATTTGTAAAAAAAATGAAATTAGCTAAAGTTATCAAGGATTCCTTACAAATTTCATAGAAATAAAAATACTCGAAACATCGAATAGAAAAAGTTGTTCCAATTGGAATCTAGCTCTTGTAACAATATATCAATGTTGCAATGTAACATGACCAATGTCATCTAAACATCTAGTCCAATTTCCATGAAAATTTTGACATAATTGAATTGCAAAGAATGTAGTAGAATGACACTACAATGCTAACAATGTCCAACAAACACATTCAACTAATTTTATACCCTATTGTTGGTATTCAATAACTACACATGCAATATGTATACACAATGTATATAACACTACGCATCAACATTTTTGTCTATATAAAAGATAATAACTAGATTATAGTTATAGTATCTGCAAAAAGAAATAAAAAAGCAATAGATAGAAGTCATTGCACATGCACAATGACATTGTCCTTGTTCAATCTCTATCCCACTTGCAACACAACACTAACTTTGTTCAATGTAAATTTGCAATGTATTCGAAAATTGAGCAGCATGTAAATTGTTTTAGGTTTCTTTTGCAAATATATTTCATATTGCATTTTTGTTAGGCCAGCAAGCAATTCTTATAGTATAGGTTCCCTGGCGGTGCATTTCACATTATTGTTGTCGATTTTACGTATAACAACACCCAAAAAATGTTTATATACATAAGGGAATCTCTAATTACATCCGACATAGTCAAACATTGCATTTTTTTATCAAAGAAGATGTGCTTGCAAGAGAGTTGTCAATTGCATAAACAGGTTCAAACGGAGTTGAATATGCTTTTTTTGATATCACTGTACCCTCGACCTATTTATACAGTACAAATTTTAATATATATATATATATATATATATATATATATATATATATATAGATAGATAGATAGATAGATAGATAGATAGATAGATAGATGTGTGAGTGTGTTTTCAAATAGTCTTGTACATGATATTTGTAGATAGATTTGCCAATCTATACTTACAACATTTCTCTAGATAGTTAGCTTTTTCATATCTTGTACCGCTTATGTTGTCAGTTCTGTTATGAATGTCTCTTATGCTATGAAAAACACCTTTTTTTTACATCTCTCCTGTTCGTTTTTATTTTTAAATAGAAAAATGTAAAATTTACTTGTTTTCATATGTTGTTCTAGTGAAGCGAAGAAATGTCCATATGTCTCGAACAACTACAACCGATACATAAAAGACTGTAGTTGTCATATAGCTATACCTAAGATATAGCAACATATAAACAAAAAATAATTGACAATGGAAAAACATATTGTTTCTTTTTCATCCTCGGTGTTTCCATATTTTATATGAAAACTATATTGTGATCCAACTTTCCTAGCCATGGTGATGACAATTCAATAGTGTTGATTGCATACACGTATGTAATACTTGCAAATTGCTTGATTGTTTTGTTTGGAATGAAATTGTATTATTTGTAGGTTGGAGACATTGTCTTGATGACACTTGATTCAAGTATCGATTTAACACAATCACAATCACCATGGTCATAGCCTGTTTTTGGTAGAATTTTTAGATTTTGAACAGATATTCCAGCTCCGAGAACAATCTTTTTTCTCGTGTCTTTTAATGAGGTGTGCAGGAACAATCAATGTAATTGTCATCATGTAATTTGCATCTGTAATATCAACACACAAGATTTTATGGGATCTATTTGATTTATCCAAATATATGTTGTAAACAACCATCATGTCTCCATGAATACCTCCCTAGTTTTGTGACTGTTCAAGTCCTCTATTGAGATGATTTTCGAAGTTGTGGAGCTGCATCATGGAAAAACAATCACATAAAATAAGCAATATAAAAAATACTTTCAATGTATTTCTTGTCCAGCTGCAAAATGTACACTTTTATATACATACCTTTGCAATTGTTCATGTTGTGCATGGATAGTTGCTTCACCTATTCCTCTCATGCTTCACTCCCCAACATTGATTGCTTCAATTCCAAGTATACCTATTTCACCTGAACTGAATATAGCAATTTGCAAATTGCAAAGCACCTGATGTTATTAGCTCAGCATGGTATCGTAACGTGGAAATAAAAAATAGATTATAGGAATTTACTTGTGTCTTTGTTGTTAGGAGTATATCTGTGATGCACCAATACTAATACTTCCCTAGCTTGTCCAACTTCTCGTTCTTGCAACAACAAATACATGAACGTATTTTATTTTTCATAGGACAGATGCACATCAACTATGCAAGACACAAAAGCATATTTCACACAATACATCACATAACATTGCAAAATTATTAATGATGTGTACAAGATTAAACTTCTAAAATGCCTACAAATGCAAAATATTTTCCAAGTATAACATACTTTGTTATGAACATTGACACATAGCACTTTCCACTGAGACAAACTTGTATTTTTCTACTAGAAGATCTATATGCATTTGGACAACACTTTGAGCTAGATCCCCCAATTGAAATGCATCAGTAATTAGCAATAAGCAGTACATCAATTACAAGACCCTATGGAACTCTAATAGTTGGAGACTTTGACAATCAAATAATTTGCACGATGACCGAGTCATTTATGGAAATTTGGTTTGCGAAAAACAAAGGCTAATTAGAACTTGTGCAAAGTAAATGTAGTGGTTGTCTATGAGATTTCTAGTGCTTTTTATGAATAATTTCCCATATTACATGACTAAGTTAGGTATGGAAATCACATGTTAGTAAATATGACCTATGCATCTGGAATTAAATCAATATGACCTTGATAATGTATTATTGATAACTTTTAGGTTTATCAAAATGCATTTAAAGAAACAAACCTATAGAAGATAGAAAATGAAAGTAGCATTGTTGTGCCAATAGTTTATGCAACACATATTCTAGTATCAATATTGCTTAAGAAACAATTCAGAGAAGGTCCATGGACAAATTTCCTTTCTAAATTTGAACTATGTGACATGGACATTAAGTTGGAGGAAGCTGGCAGATGAAAAGCAATGTAAATTAATGAATAGTATTGAAGTTGTCGACATCACCCATGCAAATGATGCACTAACTCAAGATGCAACCTTCTCTTAGAAACATTATTGTAAAAAGATTCTTTACCTATCCATTTACATGAAAACTTAACATATTAGTATATTTACAAATATCATATTGCACAAGAAGTCATGGGAAGTACATAGGACATTATAAACAATGACACTTTTGCACAGGACACATAAGCACTACAGAGCATTTTTCACTATCAAAGAATCAAGAAATTTGATGTAGCCAAATCACACATGTACAACATGTCTGGATAGTTATTAGCCGACATTGGGCAAAGGAATCCAGGAGTATGGAAAATCATTGGCATTGCATACAACATCAAAGGAACCTAGATCTGAATTGCATTATATTAGTATAGGAACATTGACGCATGGAGCCATCCCAAAAATAATAACATCACAACAACAATTTTTGATTATATTTTGAACTATTTATACCACTTTGCAGGTCCATAGTATTTCCAACCAACTCACATTTATCCATGAATATAGATCCCACGAGTTTTCGATTGAGAAGCTCTACCAAACACCGAGATAGTAGGTCAATTTATTTCAGGAATCATAGTTCAACCATAAAGTCCCCACATCCATCACTTATGCTAGCAAAAATGTGATTTACTGTAGGAAACAGTTCATGCAAATCACTTGTACTCCCACAGTTTCATTCTCACACCGTCTCGCACCGAGAAGGAAACCGACGGGAAGGGGACCCAGTGTATAATAAGTGATCAAGACTCCCAGCCTTGCCAAAACATTTCTTTAATTGTGCTTCAAAGTTCCTGGAGTTCTCCATCTCTCTCTTTCAACATTTGTTTTGTCTGTTTCCATGGATCAACACCTTTATTGAACCCAACAGATGTATTCTACATAATAACCCCTCTATCGGTTGTAGGTGTCCTCCTTTTTTTGGCTATCAACTAAGATGATCCAAACAAGAGGATGACATTGGGCATGTCTGTTGCAAAAATCACCCCGTTCATGTGATTTGCAAGTTCTTGTGTAACTAGAAAAAGTTCTAGCTACAGGACTTGCACTAGCTACTGCTTAAATTTTTAGAATGTAGGATGAAGCACACCCATGCTTCATCGGTCCATATGAATCCAAAGTAAAGATACATCATCATCCCTGAAAAATGTACACCAAATTGAGTTGCTACTTCCGAGATGACCTTAATCATTTTACAAGCTATTTGGTGATGCAACAACAACCCAAATAGATGTTTTTCACTTACTCAATAAATGTGTAGGTATCCAACCTAGCCACATTCACAATGCACATAATTCGACATGGCATATTTTTGACCTCCCAACACGACATGAGCTGAGAACTACCAATCCAATATCATATGAATCTTTCCAAGTACCGAGTTCTAGAGCTAGAAGTATATAATAGATTGCAATTTCTAGAAAAGAAATCCATCGTGCACCATATTTCAACATTTTCCTCACCTTCTCTTCTTTTTCACTATAACACCAATTGCATCAAGCGATGGTGTTAATAGATAAGCGTTAAACGATAGGGAAAGTGCATATTAACAACAACGAATCCATGGCCCAGATCCATGCAACCATTTCTCAAATGAGCAAAATACATAGTATAGTTCTATGAAATGTACTAGTCTATATTTGTATATGTCATTATTTTCAAATCAAAATAATCAAAATTTTGATTCTATTTCACAATCTAGCATGTTTTTTTCTCAATTCAATGGTTATCTATTTTAATGCTATGTGTTTTTTACTTTGTCGGTGCACTTCTATCCAATACATTGTCCATTCAAATATAATAGAGGGCTAGCACACCTCTGTAAATCCCAAATAGTCTCCACTGGAAATTTGTTCACTTCACCACAAAACATTCAATATGAACATAACTTGGAGTTGTGGACATCAAATCTTGACAAACACTGGATGTCCAACTCACTATTGAAACAATAGTAACAGATGCAATATGCACTTTCAACTATACGCACTAGTATGCAGTATCGATATATATTGTTGCATCTGCATATAAATTACCCAAAAAAAGGTTGTTGCTTGTCTAATTATTATAGGCATACCTTCTCTTCGAGCATTGTTCTTCAATTTCTTCTTCTGCATTTCTTGTCACTTCTTTAGATTTTGTAATTGCTCTATTTCATTTTCATGTGAAAGTAGTAAACTGAAATCAATGAGCATGTAAATAAATCCTTATGTTAAAATCACATGAAATACAAAATTCTAAAGAATAAAAAATGAATAGTACACCAGTGAAATTAGAAAAATGCACCTACGCAACTCTTGTTCCATGTTTGTTTATTTTCCCTATTTCCCTTTTAAACACTGGTGATTGTTTTTATGCAATGCACATTGAACAAGTCAAACAACAATGTATATTGATGGTAGCAATATGCAAACACAATGCAAATTGACGATATTTTTTTTTTTTTGTGACCAGAATATCTTTTATATCAGCTACTTTCAATTCCCCACAAAATTTCTTGATCCAACACATAAACAAGGACTTTCTAAATATATAACAAGAATATGAAAACATTATTTTGTTCTATTTAGTTTCTTTCATTCAAATGATGCTCAAGCTATGGCTATGGAATCCAACAATTGGGAATATAAGAGGTGGATTATATATATATATAGTTTCTGAAATAACTCTTGACCAATTTAATCCACCCCTAAAAAAAATAACAACCAAGCCCTAAATGTTTTTTGACATATATAATGCACATCAAGAATATTTCATTAAACGATTTGATTGAGCAACACAACTGATAAAAGAGGACTGATTTTTCTTAACCATACTAATGTCAATGCAAGTTTGAATAAAACCAAGTAATTGTACTATGCATACAACACACATTATAATTAATGGCCACACACTAGGAGGAAAGGTGATGCATCTAGAAGCAGTGTGAATCCAATGTGTTTCTCATCTATAAATTGCTCTATGGTTTAACCGATATATGTGTAAAACACAATTTATCATGCTCACATCATGCTCTTGGTTTTTGTGTGATGCTAGGTCTACGATCTATTTGTCTTGGATACTTTTCTAGTCAAACGCATTCTTACTTCGCTACTTTTGAGGTTGGACAAAGGTTTTGCAGCAATTCGTGCGAGAATGTGCAATAATAATTCACATGAATTATCTGCACAACCATTGAAAATACATAGTACTTGTTGTACTAGTAGTATTCCTCTACCATTGCAAAAGTTCCCAATACATGTTTGCACCGAGTGTCACCACATTTTAATACCTATACTTGTTCTACCTAAGATGGTATATTTTTAATCCTTATGCGGTGAACAAAACCGACTCATCCTATCACATTGCTACACTTATGTGCCTCCACACT
Organism: Picea mariana; assembly: GCA_032191745.1. Classification (NCBI taxonomy): domain Eukaryota; kingdom Viridiplantae; phylum Streptophyta; class Pinopsida; order Pinales; family Pinaceae; genus Picea; species Picea mariana. The sequence goes on along the minus strand of JASDQU011402691.1, from coordinate 14,353 downwards.
TCCAACAGTTTATCATCCTTGATTGTGACAAGTGACATAATTTGCAAAATAGGTCACTGATTTATGATAATTTGATTTGGTCTAATTCAAAAGAGAACACAACACATATAGAAACAATGCAAAGCAAATTCAAATGCAAAATTAAATAAATCAAGTAACTTTATTGTGCATAGAGAGCACACTATCAAACATGATGCAAGATGCAAAACAACGATAGTGTTGGAAGAGAAAACCTAATTGTTCTCCACACAAGATTTGAATATCGACCAAGAACTAAATAGAAAAAGATTCCCCTCTTTGCAATATACAACTATGCAGAAGCATTGATGACATCTCTCTTCCAATCGCACAAGCGTCTATGAAACCAACTTTACAAATGTGAAACCACAAGTGACATGAACTCTTAGTGAAAGGCCCAAAACTCTAAAATCCTTCAGACGAACTAAAAAATAGAACAAGCATTCGCTCAGTCTATTTTGAATCCCCATCCAATTTTCATAATTATACTTGGTGTACTTAAGACCCTCTATTTTAAATCCTTGTGCAAATAACCTGCACCAGACATCCTCATGCTTTTCTTTACTTTTCAAATTACACATTTTCAATACTCTCACATCCATCTTTGGGACAAGCGACACAATTTACAAATTATTTCACTAATCTATGATAAATTCAATGGCCCCCCTTTAGGAGGAAAGGTGACACATCTAGAAATAGTTCCAAGAAAATGTAATGCTTAACTTTAGACTTCTTTATGGTTTTCAATTATTCTTATTCCTATTGGAAAGGTATTTGATATGTTTCTAAAAGACATTTGATCTAATTTTCATATTCCTCTTGGATTTCAGGTAATCCCAACTCTGCAATCTATTTGTCTTTCAATAATTTCCTATTCAAAAGAGTTCTTGCTTGGTCACTTTCGATGTTGTACAGATATTTTTCAATATCATGTGCCAAACTGCACAATAATAACTAGCATGAATTGTTTTCACATGCATTGAAAATACATAGTGGTTGTTGTTCTAGCCATGTTCCTCTTCCACTGCCAACCTTCTCTAGAAATTGTTGCATGGAGTTTTTCCATATGTTCATATCTATACTTGGTGCACTTAAGATAGTCTCTTTTTAATCCTTTTACTAAGAACCCACACCAACCACCCTCCCGCATTGCTACACATTGGCGGTTCCACATTTCCAATAGTTTTGCATCACTGACTGTGAAAAGTGATGTAGTTTGCAACATAGGTTCCTTATTTATCGTAAATTGATTTTCTTCGATCTCAGAGGAAACCACACCCATATAGAAGAACTGCAAAGAAAATGTGCTACTTATCTATACACTCCTCGATGGTTTTTTATTATTACTATTTCTATTCGAAAGGTACCCCATATACATGTAAAATATTTTGGCTGATTTCAATCCTACTATTATCCTTGACATAATGACAACTCTGTGACCCATTTATCTTTGGACAATATGCAAGTAAAAAAAATGAATTTTTATGTGATGCACATCAAGAATATCTCATTCAACCATTTTATCCAACAATATAGCTAATAAGAGAGAACTAGTTTTCTTAAACACTACACCAATGCCAATGAAAATATGAATGAAACAAAGTAAATGGACCATGCATTGAGAACACACTATCAAACACAATGTCAGATGTGGAACTATGGAAATGTGGAAAGAAAAAAATGTATCATTTCTCTGCATAATATTTGAATAGATACCAAGTGCTAAATAGATAAAGTATCAACTCTGTATAACATACACATATGAGGAACTGTTGATGACATTTCTCTACCAATTTCACAAGGATCTATGAAACCAACTCTGTCAATTCCAAACCATAAGTTGCATGAATTCTCAATGCAAAAATAGAATGTCTACAATCCTCACCCTCTCTCACCTCGACACTTACAATAGTTCTTCATATGTGATTATGACAAGTGACATAATTTGCAAAATAGATCTCCAATTTATAATAAATTGATTTGCTCCAATTTAGGAGAAAACACCACACATGTAGAAGCACTGCCAAGAAAATATGTTTCCTATCTATAAACTACTCGATGTCTTTTTAATATGGCTATTTCTATTAGAAAGATATCTGATATGTGTAAAAGACATTTTAGAAAATTGGCATCCTACTCTTTGCCTTGTCGCAATCCTAGGTCTACGATCTATTTGAACAATCTATTTTTCCTGAGCCTTTTTACTTTCCCACCTTTGAGTTTGGACAGAGGTTTTTCAATAGCCATATCTCTTCCCTCCACAAAAATATGCCTCTCGCACAACAAAAAACATCTAAATGAATATTGTGTCCTTGCAAATCTTTCAAAATCAACTTGTGGAAAATCACTGGAATATCATCCAAATTAAATCCCCTATCACAATTTGTCATGCAGATGCATGGAACAACATGGCCATAACTAGAATGAATTATCTACATAAGAGTTGAAAATACACAACAATATCCATGTCAACAATACACAACTACCATTGTCAATATGTGCAAGATATAACCAGACAAAATGCCACCATATATCCATAGAAAAATCTTGACAACAAATTACAAAATGCCCATTTTTCTAAACTATATCTACCTACACTATAATAAACCCCCAAAACAATACATGACAGATGAAACATAGTTCAATGCACCAACCTAAAAATAACATTGCTCTATAGAACATGCAAAATAATGCATTTCTTCCTAACTTTATACTTGCACTAGCTCTATAACATCAATCAACTGCAAAACAAGATGAAAAATACAAGCCAACAACACGAAAACACCTGGCATGAATTCTTTGCACAAGCATTCTAAAATACACAGTAATGATTGTTTTAGTGATACTCATCTGCCACTATCAAGATGCGCAAGATAGCTGCATCAAGTGTTGTCATATGTTCATAGAAACATTGTCTAGGAAAACTGCAAAATGCTTGTCTTTCTGAACTATATCTTCTTATACTATAATCAAACGCCCAACAAAAAGAGAATAGATGAAACACAGTGCAATGCACCAACCTAAAAACAACATTGCTCTACAACAAATGAAAAATAATGCATTTCTTCCTAACTTTATACCTGAACCATTTCCATAGCATCATTCAACTGCAAAACAAGATGAAATATACAAGACGACAATAGGAAAATGAAAAATAACAATAAGGACATATTTTTCCCTAGCATATAGCATGCAATGTAGATGATTTATTATAGTCTGATGCACATTTCCACAACCCAAAAATTAGAACTCTTGGAACTTGCCACTTTGAGCTCTTGCAAATCCAGAACAACTCCATCTCTCTGAACAATAACATATGACATAGTAGATAAACTCATTAAGAAACCCAAAAAAGGTAAACAATAAAAACTCAAAACATAACACACTCTCTCCATGCTCAACTTTGACTGCTTTGATATTACACAGTCTCTATAACATCCTCTGACCCACTTGAATTGCTCCTGGAAAAACAAGCAACATAGAAAAAGAAGTTTCACTATGCACAAAACAACCTATATCAAACAACAACAAAAAACATTATCAAACAACAACAGAACACAACGCCTTCTCTCCCTGTTCACCTTTGAATGTTTTTGTCTTACACAATCTCTATAATAGTTGTCAATCAACTTGACTTGCTTCTAGAAAAACTAGCAACATAACATAGTTAATTGCACTATGCATAAAGAAAACCATATTAAACAACAACTGCATAAACTAATTGCACTTGTCTAAAATACACATATTAATATGTCGACTAGCTAGCTAGAAGGAAGATACTTGATGCACAAGAAGTTTTACTTACCTCGCCTTCCTTGGTGAGAATGTGCAAGGGAGTGGGAAGATTCTATATTTGTGTTTGTTTTTTTTTTGTCTCATATCTCTTTGTTGTAATCTTGGGGTGGTCCTGGGAATTATTTGACTTGATTTCAAATTCATATTGTATATTTGGGAAGGGAGGTTGGTCCTGGGTTGACCAATGTTCAACTCCCAAAATATTATCTCTCTCTGTAATATAGAAGGGAAGTACAACTTTTGATTTCTTTCTGTCTATGTGAGGAAATATGACCACATTATGGAATCTACATGTAAAAAAAAGATGATGTTCATAATTGTTGAATATGTGGGATGGGATGTAGACTTGTTCGATAGATGCATTGATCAGGTGGGTGTACCAGTGCTTCAACACTTTACAAATGGAGTATTTTTCCTCGACATCCCTGGAATGTTGGATAATTATGAAATAGGGGAGAGAAATGATAGGGTAGTATCCATATCTATTTCAAATATTGGGGATGGATTTCAGAGTGCCATGCCTAGCAAAAAAACTACCCAACTATATTGAAATTTCTTCCCCTCATCCTGAGCATTCAAGCGGTCAGTGACAAATTATTTAAAGAGGTAAGGGGCCCAAGATATATGATGTATGTAAACACAATGCTATGCTGCCAAAATGATGCCGATTGGGTATTATTCCTTTTGGACTTTGTGAATAAGCTTGGATGGAAGCAGATGAACTGCAAACTAGACTATTGAATAATTTATTACAGGAATAAGAATGTCGTGTTTTCCTCTTTGTGTGTCATATTTAGAATTCACCTCCTCTAGAGATGCATCTTTTTCTTTAAGAGTGTTGGATGGATTCTCACCGGAATTGGGCAGAACAGATACTTTGTTTATAATGGCTTGGTCTATGAGATACGACCAATCAAACCAAAGATATTCCCCTTGTAATATGGTGAGGAACTGAACACATGACTGCACGGCCTCAACCCGGCCGAAATGAGGACATCTCAGAAGGCATAGGATCCCATATCACTTAAAGGTTCATTCCCATTCTTGTATGAATGTATTATTTTTTCCATCGTTGTGTCAGATGGAATCTATGTATCGATCGAGCTGAATTTTAGGAAAATGGTCGGGGTCATGGATATTATAATCATCACACTTGAGCAGGGGTACTTTTTCGAATGAAAGGAATTCAATTAGGACTCCATAGGGAAGTATAGGATAAATAAGTGGCATTTATTTCATGGCCTTAGACTGTATCCTAGCTTTATTTTGGTTGGATGAATCCATTTAAAAAATGGTGGTAATGGTGTTGGAATCTGGTCGTGTACTAGAATATGGGATTGGTGACAGCGTGTGTTATGGGAGTATGAAATGAGGATATGTAGCACAAAAAAAACAGAAAAAAAACAATGATTAATAAGTGGAAGGTGAGGGTGTTTTTGAATTGAATGGATCCATAAGGACACTTGGCAGGTAACGTAGGCGAAGTCGCTGACCCATCTTTTAGTCAAGGTGGATGTTACTCTACCCCATTCTAGATATTAGGATTGGCATGCTGGAGTTTTTTTTGTCATATTGGCATTAATGTTGAGTCATGAGGTGATTTTTACAACTAACTTCAACTATTTTTTTCAATCGGGGAAATCATCATCTTGACAACGGTCTTTATTAGATGTAAATTACGTAACTAGATGTAGTGAACATGTGAGGATTACCTATAACCTCTATAGTTAATATTTCCAATATGTTTTCGCTATCAGATCTTTGAAATTAGTAAAGATGTATATGATAGAACCCATGCGCAACTGTACTTGTCGTAGGTACGGTGCATGGTTCTATGCACCCTGACAGGAATTGATTAGTGGATTAGAGGGATGGAGCAACCCCAGGTAGGTCGCTACATATCCGCATATAAGCATGGTTGATGAATGTCTCTAGGGAAGGTAGAAGAGTACATTCAACTGGATCTAGTAGTATCTATTGGCTAACCGTTTCTTTGATAGTTTTGTTGGAGTCATCTATATGTGCAATGGGGTTGGGGAATAAGCATGTAGGGAATAGATCATTGTGATTTATTGAGGGTCGCCCACTTTTCCCAATGTAAAATTGGGGCATCGAAGAGATGGGGTGTTTCTTAGGGAGCTTGCAATAATCATTCATATAGTGACCATGTGAGTTGCACCTCTGCTTATCTATCCAATGACTTTTAAAAGGACATTTGTATTGACAAATTTCAACGTTTGGTCAAAACCTTTCTCACATGGATTCCTCTACAGCTTCCCATTCACGATAAGACTCTTAATGTGCAACCCACTAGCGTGAAATAATTCGATGGAGTACTATATCAAGTGTGCAAGTCCTCTGATGCTTAGGAATGTGTTGTTCTATCCATGCAATAAAAGTGTTCATCAATTCTGATCCATCATACCGATCTGAGACAAATTATTCCTTGCGCTCCTTTGAATAGATATGGATGCACCTCCTTGTTGATACTTTGTAAATTTTACTTTTCCACCTATCCATGGCATCCTTGGAATCATTGTTATAGGACTTGACACTTCTCCAACTTAACTCTTCATTTGCGGTGGGGTTGATGTAGTCCTCCTTGTGTCTTGTGATATTGTAGTTGTTTTTAATAAATAAGTTCTGCACATCCTCATCCACATCCTCATTATATTGGTCACCTCCATATGGATCTAGTGGCACGACCATGCACAGGGTGTCTGTTTCAAAGTACATTTGTCTCTTCTTCAAGTTTAACACCACATTATTGTCAAAGACTTAGTTAATACCTAATAGTGCAAGATATAGATCAAATTAATCCATAATCATGATGACCTCAAAGTCGACCTTAGTTTTCACTCCTTATATGTTGACTTGTAGTTTATCCAGATGACCTATTGGGTAGATTTTGTATTGATTGACAAAGAAGAGCTAGATGGGAGACAAGATTTACTTCGGTTTGCCCATCATCTACAAATATTTATTTTTAAAAATATTCGTGTCAAGCCTGAGATCCAACATGAATTCATCCATATCGTAGCAACCAAGATCTATTTTCGTTTTAAATTCACATCCTATGCACTTTTTCTTGTTGACCTGACATACATCTCTTGCTAGTAGTGGAGCGGATATGGTAGCCTCCACTCCTTGTTCCTTCATGAAAGTAGCTAAAATATGAGTTAAAATACTCACAAATTATGAATCATTCAGTAATCACAAACAATAGTGCAAGAAAAAACTTACTTGGTATTTAGATTCTTCCTTGTGACCTAGGTCATGTAAAACTTTTTCATGTGTTGCACACTACAATTCTATTGTTTGTGGAGCCTGATTATCTTTCAAATCCATAGGTATTGTTTCAACCATTTTTGGACCCGATTTCCTAATGGGGAGGTGTGGGGAGGCTTGGCCCCCCAAATATGGATCCAAGGGGGTCTGGGAGGGGGGGGAAACACTTTATGGACCCCCCCCTGGTGGGGGTTTGGGAGCAGTGCCCCTGAAGAGAAATTTTGGGGAAATTTTCCAAGTAAAATATTGTAATTTCATAGTCAATATGGACAGTTCATTAGAAGCAAACCCTGTTTTATGAGGAATTGTATTGTGGCTATGTGATATAGAGTGAATATTGTATTCTAAAAGAGGATAATGTGAGAGAAAGAAGAGGAAGTTACAATGGATGTGTTTTAGGTTGTATTCCTTCATTTGACGGATAATAATAAAGCAAGGACCTCGCAATTTCTTTAGTGGACGCAACCCACACTGGGTGAACCATGTATATATGTGCCTCTATTTTATTTTGTATCTTATGTGTTTTATTTATGCATATGTTTTATTTTATTTCACTTTGATCCTGTTTTTTCTAACAACTAGTATCAGAGCAAAAGGTAACTCGTAGGAAAAGAGGGTTCTTGATTCGAGTGGGAGAAATGGAAAAAGATGGAAATTTTAAGGTTGCGAAATTTAACAGCCAAAACTACCAGTTATGGAAGATGAAAATGGAAGAATACTTATATCAAAAGGATATTTTCCTACCGTTGGGTGGAAAATAAAAGTAGCCTACGAGTATGAAGGAATAAAATGGGAGGTTCTTGATAGAAAGGCACTAGGAACGATATGATTGTGCATGGAAGTGTCAATATACTTTAATATTTCAAAAGAAAAGAAAACAAATGATATGATGAAGGAATTGGATAAACTATATGAAAAACCCTCGACTTCCAACAAGATATTTCTAATGAAGCGATTATTTAATATGAAGATCTCAGAAGGTGGGTCTATTTCCGACCATTTAAATGAATTTAATATGGTTACTAATCAACTAATTTCTGTAAAAGTGGACTTTGATGATGAGTTTAGGGCTCTTCTAATCTTGTTCTCATTGCCAAAAATCTAGAATGGCTTGGTCATAGATATAACTATCTTTGTCTCTGGTTAAAACACTCTAAATTTTGATGATGATGTTGGTGTTATCCTCAGTGAGGAAATGCAATGGAAAAGCATAGGTGAGACATCAGGGAATGCATTGACCATGTAGAATAGGGAAAGAAAATATGAAAGAAGAAAGATCTCAGGGAACCAAGGGAATTATAGGAATGGTAGATCCAAATCCATACTAGGAAAGATAGAGTGTTGGAATTGTGGGTAGAAAGGACATCTAAGGAAAGACTGCAGAGCTCCAAAGAAACAAAGAGATTGATCCAAAAATGAAAGGTATTAATAACAAAATTATATTAACTTGATGCTCATGAATGATTAAAGAGTTCATCCATCATAAACCATGCTGCAAATAATAGAAGTTAACAACAAGAAGAAATATAAAAAGACACAAAGAACTTATTAATGGAGTTCACCAATGTGTGGCTACGTCTCCAAGCCTCCTTCCAAGTGGAGGACCGCTTTATTGATCTTTAATGCTCAATTTCTTTTTACAATGGATATTTGATGTTACAAACAAGCTTCTGATCTGTTGTACAAGACCTCCTTGTGTAGCTGCAGACATGCCTCAACTATCTCCTCTCAAGACATGACTCAATGCCCCCCAAAACATGAGAAATGGACCATTAGCTCAAGCTTATCTTTACATTCCCAGCATACAAAAGTACACTCACAAGCTCAAAAGTCTTGGTTTATATATTTTTTAGGCTCAGTTATGGAAGCCCAACTTCCCACAAAGATATGGCCTCTTTTTGGGATCAAATCCCCCTCCAAATGGCCAAGAAATCTCCAAAAAGACCCAATCTGGGAAAAAACTATAAAAGAATATCCACTCTATTATAAAAAATCAAAACAAGCGCCCAAAGGCTAGCACATGCCCCTTTTTCTAGGTCATATGAGTCCATATGGCCAAGCACCAGCCCACAAGGGTGCTCCATGATGGCCCCTTCGTTGTCAGTTGTTGGTCGTATGGTGCAAGCTATGGGATCGAGGGCCCGATCAGATAGATAAGCCTCGCGTCAATCAGCCCTAGTCATTGGTCACTGCCCCTAGTTTCTGCTAGTGGTTGAGTGCTATTTTGGTAGCCCCCGTGTCCTTATTGTTTGGTGTATATTCGTCAGGGTTTTAATCTTCACATGTGGGCATATGGTTGCAAACAAGACCGTGGGATAGGGCCTATCCCCAACCCCTTTACCTTGAAACCATTGCTCCAACACACGTTAAATAAAATAAAGTGCATATACATGTTAAGTCCCACCGCGGGTGGGCTGGTAGCCCGGCCTTGCCAAAAACGCTACCCACGCCTGGAGGTCGTAGGTTCGACTCCGGGGGAGTCCAAATACCTTTTACCACAAGAACTAATAAAAGGGTGACACATGGAAGCCATGACTGGGCCACATGGCACCATTATATTCATCGACGATGGTGACACTTGTCAAATGTTGATTGAACCACGCCTGCCACACCTACCCAGTCAGCGAGAAAATCCTATGCCATGTCATTGTATGATCAACTACCACGTGTCACCTCTAGGCGATGCCATGTCAACATGATGATGTCATCATGATGTCAACATTGACGTTTTGCATGTTGACATTTTTCCTATTGATTGTTGACTTTTTGCATGTTTGGGAATCAGATCAGAGCACGATAACTTTCGCATACGGTGTCCATTTAATAAATTAAATATATGGCTAGAATTAGTGCGACGAGATAGACACAATGGAATTAGTTTCTTCCAATTATGAGAAATTTGATTTTTGAGCACTTTTTGGACCTGAGGATCCTCCTGGATCAATCCTCCCCACTTGGAATATTTTGGACCACCAAAAGTATGGTATCAGTTGGTAAATAAGTGAGGATATTGTGCCCTCACTTTTCCAGCCTTCATACACTTGTCCTAACTTGGATTTGTTCCCTTCAATCCCACTCGAAGATACTCCACATCGCCCCTACGAGAAGTACAGACTCTTTTGTCCAAAATGGTGTCTTCCTGCAACTAATTCATATAATTAGGAGAAAAATATTCTATGGAAGGAATCTGAACATTCTCTCCTTGATCCTCGATCATAGGAGGATCATACAATCTCAAGTTTTCCACATTTACAACTGAATAAATTTGCATATATGGAGGCAATTCTAATCAGAAAGAATTAGAACCAATCTTGTCTAAAATTTTGAAAGGACCATAATGAATTGGTTTTATCTTTTTACCTTCTCCTTGCAATCTTTCCTTGTTGATGTATAACCATAATTTATCTTCCTCTTTGAACCAATGATCAACTTGATGCATGTCATGTCTCGCCTTGTACTTGGCCTGTCTTTTCTCCAACTGTTCTTGTATTGCCTGATGAACCATCTAGATCCGTTCAATGAACTTTGTAGCCATTTCCACATCACTATGTCTGTCTGCTGCAATATCTTTCCCAAAGACAAAATCCAAGGGAGATTTTTCCAAGTATCCCAAACATGTTTCAAATGGACATCTTTGGGTAGAATAATGCTTGGATCGATTATACGCATGTTTCACATAACAAAAATGTCCATCCCAAAGCTTAGTATGTTTGTTGCAATATGGCCGAAGTAGATGCACTACTGTTTTTTTCACCACCTCTGTCTGCCCATCTGTCTGTGAATGAAATGTTGTGATCTTCTTTAGTCTGGTGTCCATAAGTGCCCACAATCTTGACCAAAATTTCCCCATGATCCTAGAGTCTTGATCAGATACAATAGAAGTAGGTAACCCAAAATGAACCCATACATTTTCAACGAACATTTGTGTTGTTTGTTCAGCCATGACTTGCTTTTTACAAGGAATTAGAACACAAATCTTGATGAACCTATCCAAGACTACATACAAGTAATCATGACCTTTCATAGACATAGGAAACCCCCCCATAAAATCCATAGATACACTTTCCCATGGTCTAGAAGGAATAGGAAGTGGAGTGCACAATCCTAGCTTTTTGTTACTTGGATTTCTTATTGCACACATAGTACATCCTTTTACATACTTGGACATAGTTTCATGCATTTGAGGCCAATAACAAAACCTTTCTAACTGAACAATTGTTTTGTCTACACCAAAATGTCCTGCTATAAGAGAAGTATGTGCCTCCCTAATTACATGGACTCTTTCACTTTCTGGAATACATAATTTGCCCAAATGATACACAAGTTTGTCTTTTATATGATAATTCAATTCTTCTTATCTTTTACCATGACTTAAAGTTGCATAGATTTCTTTAAAATCTTTGTCTTCATCATATTGTTCAATGTAACTTTCATGAGTAATTGAATTGTGCTTAAGGATTGTAGCAATTTTACTACGAGGTCTTGATAACATATCAACAACTTTATTATGAATGCCCTTTTTATATATGATGAACAAATGAAATTGATGTAAAAATCCCATCCATCTAAAATGCCTTGATTGTTGTAGCTTAGTTTGTGATTGTAGATACTGTAATGGTTGGTGATCAGTATGTATTATTGTTTATTTTCCCATTAAGTAATGTTTCCACTTTTTAACACTTTTTACTAAAGAATACAATTCTTTATCATAGGTTGGATAGTTAATTATTGTTGTAGTGAAGGTCTCATAATCATAGCATATGGGTTTTATGTGTTGCATCAACACTGCCCCCATGGCATAGTCACTTGCATTGGTTTCAATTTCAAAAGACTATTGGAGATCTAGCAATGCGAAAACAAGAGATGTACTAATCTTTACTTTCAAAGTGTTGAAATCCTTTTGCTAGCTTCCCCCCACTGGAATCCCCTTTTCACACTTGTCAAATCATGTAAAGGAGCTACAATTAGAAAGAAGTTTGCAATAAAATTCATCCAATACTGTGTTTCCCCCATGAAGCTTCTTACTTCAGTTACATTTGTAGGCTTT
>JASDQU011402690.1:17430-51108 GCA_032191745.1 Picea mariana | reverse complement strand
CCCTCATACAAACAGGTAGTGGTGGACAAAGGGAAAGGGCCAAGATGCATAGTTTTCAAGGCACCAATGATAGGCACCTCGGGATCAGACCTAGAAAAAGGTCAGGAAAGGAACCAGGGAAAAAGCGAGTGCATGGGAGAAGATGCCAGAGAAACTCAGAGTGAGGTGCAAGACACAACGAAGCCCAATGGGACAAAAGGGTGCAACCCATGCAAACCCAAAACAATAATGATACCAAAGGTGATACTAGAGGATCCACAAACACAACTCCACAGGGACTAGATGAAGACGCATGCGCTAATCTATAAGTTCATGGGTTTATGGCCCACAGAAAGAATGTTGCACAACTAGATTAAATATCACTGGAATCCAAACAGAGAAGTGGAGCTCCACCTGGGCTCGAAAGGCTTCTTCACAATAGTATTCATGAACCTGGAGGACATAGATAGAGTCTTTGAGGGAAATCCATACTTCCACGCCTCAGCAGGACTGTATATGCAACCATGGAAGGAAAATTTCTCCCCAGAAAAAGAGACTTTCAAAAAGGTGTCGGTCTGGCTCATAGTTTATTCCTTACCTTTAGACTACTGGTTGCCCTCTACTTTTAAAACAATAGGAAACAAACTGGGGAAATATGTGAAGACCTCAGAAGCCACTCTAAAAGGGAGATATACATCTTACGCAAGAATTTGCATAGAGATGGATGTGTCCGGAGCACTCCCAGAAGCCATAAGTCTGGAATTTAGAGATAAGGAATGGATCCAAAACATAGATTATGAACAGATCCCCTTTAGATGCAAAAGATGCCATGAACATGGCCACCTGATCAAAGAATGCCCTCTTAATAAAAATAGGAAGCGAAAAACCCCAAACCACATCAGGATGAGGATGGATTCATAAAACCGAACCCCAGAAGCAGAGAAAAAAAAAAGCAGAGTAAAACCCCAACAAGAAATAACCCAGAGACCTAGAATAAAACAAAAGGAAGGGACAAAAACAATAAAGGGGCAGAAGAAGAAAAGGATTCTGTAAGAGCTCAAGAAGTCAGAGAACAAGCAACAAATGTGCCCACCAATCGGCCAAGTAACAAGAAGGAGTAGGGGAGTTGCACAACCCCGATGGATGGAGAAACCAGAGATGACAACACCCCCAGGAAATAAGCAGAGGGAGATGTGGAAATGACCCCGAGCGAAGTAGGCACAGAAGATCATGATCTCAGAGACATTGTGGAAAAGGAAGGGATAGATCTCCCAAACATACTGGATCAATGGAAAAGATAGGGAGTAGACAACGTACCAACATAGCAACTTGACCGCATTTAGTACCTATTTCTCCTAAGGGAGGAAGCCAAAGCTAGAGGACTAAAGCACACACATGGGGAGATAGGACACCTAGGAGTCAAAGCCGGTGAGGGACAACCACAACTCTGACCCAAGCAGACGAGGAGGAAAAAAGGAAGGAAATCAAATAGTGTAGCCCTACAGGAGCTTGGAGCGCTACTGATAAACTTGGGTAAGATCAAGAAACTCTTCCCCAACTACCCCCCACATGTTTAAATGAAGGTTATAACTTGGAATATAAGAGGCCTAAACAACCCGAGAAAATAAAGAATCCTTAGAAATAGACTAAAGCAGGAACAACCAGATCTTTGTTTCATTCAAGAGACAAAATGCACTACAGACAGAATGGAGGCAATCAGTAAAAAACAATGGCGCAAGTACAAGATGATGGCTATTGGAGGCCACCAAATGGCAGAAGGTATTCTCACCTTATGGAACCCAAAAGCACTGAGACTAATGGTAGCCGAAGCGACCAGGCACACCCTTACGGTATGCATGCAAATCATTGGAAACACAGAGGTGATTCTATGCACTATTGTGTATGCCCCCCAGGTGTCAAAGGAAAAGAGAGGAGTGATACGAGACCTAGAAGACCTTAAAACCCGATCCAAAAACCTCCAGTGGATCATGGCAGGGGACTTCAACATCATCACTACACTTGCGGAGAAAAAAGGAGGTACAATAAGATTAGATAGGGATGCGGAAGAATGATCAAATTTCATAGACACAGCGGAGATGGTAGACCTCAAAACTAATAATGGCCAGTTCACCTGGAACAATAAACGGATGAACCAATATCAGGTAGAAACAAGACTCGACAGATTCCTAGTATCAGAGTGAATCATTATGCAGGGGCCAACCTTAGATTTCAACATCCTTCCCTGGGGGAGATTTGATCACTGGCTAGTGCAAATGGAAGCAGGCTTCCAAACCACACCAAATAATAGACCCTTCAGATTTGAGAAATTTTGGATTGAACACCCGAATTTCAAGGAAAGAATCAAACAATGCTGGTGGGAGGAGAAACTAGAGCAAGGGAAAAGGATGTTCATACTCTATAAGAAACTAAAGTACATCAAATATAAGCTTAAGGAGTGGAACAAGGACACTTTTGGGAATATAAACCAAGAGAAAAACAACATAGAAGAAAAAATGAAAAAACTCCAGGAAACTTGCATTTCGGAGGGCTATACGGAGGATCGAAAAAAGGAAGAGCTCCAGATGACCCAGGAATGGGAAGCTCGATGCCAGTAGGAAGAAACACTTTGGCAACAAAAGTCCCGTATCAGATGGATAAGGGAAGGAGAGAGGAACACCAAGTTTTTTCATAAAACAACCATGGCTAGAAGAGCCCATAATAAAATCCTAAAGATTAAGGACCAAGATGGAATAGAGCGAGAGTCACATAAGGAGATCAAAACTACTCTGGTAAATCACTTCCACGGGATAGCCCGGGAACCCAACCAAGACAAAACAAAGGCCATACAAAGGATAATCTAGCATATCCCCCGTCTGGTCAATGAGGAACACAATAACAACCTAAACAAACCCATTGCTGGGGATGAAATTGACTAAGTACTCCAGAAAATGTCCAATAGGAAAGCCCCAGGTCCAGATGGCTTCACAGTGGAGTTATTCAAAGCTTGATAGGAAATTGTCAAACACGATGTTTATAGGGTAGTGGAAGACTCCAGAAGGTCAGCCTCCATTCTAAAAGTGCTAAATGCTACAATGATTACACTAATCCACAAAGAAAATGAATCCAATACCCTTGATCATTACTGACCTATAGCGCTGTGCAATGTGGTTTATAAGATAATATCCAAAGTTATAGCAAATAGATTGAAACCCCTCCTACCCACACTGGTCTCACAAGAACAGGCAAGCTTCATGGAAGGAAGACAAATAATTGACAATATCATCCATTCCCACAAGCTTATCCACACCCTGAAGCTTCAGAAGAGAGGGGGAATGAAATACAACTAGACCTAGCAAAATATTATGAAACAATTAGCTGGCATTATATGGTCAAGACTTTGGAAGCTTTTGGTTTCACCCAACACTGGATCAACTGGATAGTCAACCTAGTATCCACAACAAGCTACTCACTACTAATAAATGGATCCCTTGCGAAACCTTTATGGCCCATGAGAGGCATCATACAAGGAGACCCGCTGTCCCCCTTCCTATTTTTTTTTATGATGGAAGGTCTCAGTCAAAGCATAAAAAGCGCAACTGCAACAGGTGAAATAACAGGTATCAAACCATTCAAAAATTTCCCTACTTCCACACACCAACAGTTTGTGGATGACACCTTACTTCAAGTCATACCCACGGTCAAGGAAGCAAAATCCTACAAACGAATCCTAGAAGAGTTTGGGGAAGCCTCGGGTGTAGAGATCAACCATTCCAAATCTATGATCTTCTTCTTCAATACCAACCCCACAATCCAAAGAAATTTGTCCAGCATTTTTGGCTTTGAATGCAAAGCACTCCCAACTAAGTACTTGGGCATTCCCCTGACAGAAAAAGCTTACAAAATATCAACCTTGGAAGGAATAATCAACAAGTTACAGGAGTGGGTAAAAAATTGGACATACAGATCCCTCAACCTAGCCGACAAACTTATCCTGGCCAAGTCTGTTTTGCAAGCAATTCCAACCTTTATGATGTTCATTTTCCCAACCCCCTAGGGGATACTACAAAAAATAAGAACCATCCAAAGGGACTTCCTATGGCGAGGAGAGGAAACAAAGAAAAAATGGGCCCTGGTGGCTTGGGAGAAGGTTTGTAAACCAAAAAGCAAAGGAGGTTTGGGGTTACAAGACCCGCAATTGACCAATGATGCCTACGGGGCGAAAATCTGGTGGCTCTGGGTCAAAGAAACTACTACACCATGGGTAAACCTGTGGAAGGAAAAGTATACCCCGGACATAAGCGACCAGGACATAATCCACTTCATAGGAACCGTTGAAGGTTCAACCATCTGGAACCTAGCCTGGCGCAACAAAGCCTGGATTCAGATACACAGCTTTTGGGAAGTAAGGAATGGTAGAACAACCAAATTCTAGGAGGACGCCTGGCAACATGAACCTAGAATGGAGAACCTGGATAGGGATGAACTCCAACAGTAGCTGATTGCGCAAGGTAAAACCAGAGTCTACCATTACTGGAAACAAGAAACAGATCACAACAAATGGAGAATCTGGGACACTCTCACTCCATAGAATAGAGACCAAACCGCAACAACAGTAAAAGAAGTGGAGGAGGAATTGGGTAGACAGAAAATAACAGTCAAGGAAGGAAATGACCAGCTGATATGGGGACAAAAAGACGGTGGGGAATTCAATCTAAAAGAAGTTCGACAATATATCGCGGACCAGGACCAAGAAGACCCAACACAACAATGGGATAAGCTTTGGAACAACCCCCATTGGACAAAAATAATTTTTTTCAATGGTTAATACTCCACAACTGAATTCTAACTTGGGAAAACCTAAGGAAAAGTGGATTCATAGGTCTATCTAAGGAAGAAACATCTCCTTGATGAATGCACCTACACAATAGAAATTTGGGACTGGGCCGTAGGTATCTTTCGACAGTCCAATAGGATCCGAGGTAACATCTCCGCAACTATCAACATCTGGAAAGAGAACTACAGTGAAAATGAAGAGGTGAATCTCTATTGGAACCTCATCCCAGGAATGATCATATGGGCAATATGGAAGGAAAGGAACCGACGCATCTTCAGGAACCAAAGCTCGCTGAAAGGGAAGATCAAGAAAACAATAATCTCCATGACAAGAGAAATGGTACAGAGCCGCAACTGCCAGAGAGGAAGAGCGCAAATTGTAGACCAGGACTCGCAAATCCTAGAATCCTTCCACCTGAAAGACGGACGCAACCATGATCAGGTAAGACGACCACCGCAACTCCAAGTAGGTGAGTGCAACTGGAAACCACCACCAGTAGGCTCCCTCAAGCTAAATTTCGATAGGGCGGTGAAAGGTAACTCAGGACGGACAAGAATGGGAGGAGTAATTAGGGACAATAAAGGAAATATCATCCGGCTGTACGTTGGGAGTCTGGGAGACTCAACCAACAACGCCACGGAATTCAGAGCCCTGGAGACCGGTCTCGAGATTCTAAGCCGGGAAGGGATGACAAATGCCATAGTGGAAGGAGATTCCATGTTGGTTATCAAAATAGTAAGGAGACTCCAAAATAGAATCAGAGTGGAAAAAATTCAGAGGCACTAGCCCTTGGCACATTCCCTGCAAACAATTTAGGAGCACTTGCAGACGGGGATCACAGTGGAGTTGCACTGGGTACGGAGGTCAACAAATGGATTGGCGGACATAATCACTAATGAGGGGGTCGACAAGGAAGGACCAGAACTAGACACTATCTGGAGTAACATCCTGAATGGTCAGTTCCGAACAGACTGCATCCAACTAGCGACAAAATACAGTGACGACAAACGAAGTATGGATGACCACGTTGAGGATGGAGGCACAAAAATAACTGAAGGGAACTTAGGATCTAGGCAGAATCTGATAGCCCACCACTCAAACATGAGTTACAATGCAGATCCAAGTCACACAAAAAGAGGAGGTACGACACCACGATCATGTCAATAGGAAGAAGTACAGGGGTTGTCCGTGGGAAAACAGAAAATATAATCAACAGGCGACAAAGGACGAAGGACAAAAGAGTTTTCCATGGTCAGGTATGGGCACACCTCACCCAAGTACAGATATGGGGAGTGGTAATGATTTTTGTACAACATGCAGGGCAAAGGATTGGCCCAGGGATTACGGCAAGGCTACCAAGAGTGCACACTCTGAAAATGTGAAAAAGGACCAAAAGGTACACCTTTATGAGCGGCCCATGATTGCCAGGATGAGCCCGCAACCAAGGAGATCCCATAAAATAAGAAACACCAGGAATAGCCACAGACCGGAGAGAAGCAATTACAGAGGCCATCTTACATACCAAGAAGGGGTGAGTAGGAACATGAGAAGAACCCAAAGCAAAAACCACCACAAAAAAGATGAGACGGTACGAATGAAGAAAACCCATAGTAAGAGAGGCCCCCAGGGAAAAGAACCTTTGACAAGCGTCCAAAGGATTACAAGGATGGAGCAAGCGGCTAGAGAATCCAAGGGTACCTTTCTCATGCAGGTCAATCCAAAGGGAAAAGTGATCATCAACAGGTGGGAGAGAGAAATCAACACCACACGCAAGTGCAAAGCCTGGACGAAACTATTTCAGGAAGCAGACAGGATAAGGGACCCAGGGGCCACACAACCCAGAACAACCCTCTACCACAAAACAGTGGAGGAGGCATGGCGAACAAAAATGTTGATAGGCAAGATGAGTGCTGACTGGAAAGAGACCAGCAGAGAGGCAGTCAGGGAACACAAGAAGGTGCTCACGGAAATTCTAAGTTGCCTCAACAACCTGGAGGTCAGTGCAAAAAGACTAGCTGAGGACCAGAGGAGCCAGAAGGAAAGAATGGAACGAATGGCAGGCCAATTCCACCTTTACCTACGCTATGTCCACCACATGGACATCACTCCAGTAGACCAGAGCAGAACACCAGCTTGTATAAGAAAGATGCGCACGGTGGAGAAAAGGAAGGAGAACGAGGTAAGAAAGGATGGAGACGAAAGGCATCCCATCATCCTGGACTAGTGCAGGATCAACCCTGGTCAAGTTGTATTCAATGAGGAGCTACCCCTTTTTTATGGTTATGTGTTTTTGTATAGATTATGGTTTAGTTTATCAAACTGGTTTTCGGAGGTCTAGGTCGGTTTCCCATGGTGGCGGCCCAACCCTCCCCCTGCTATCTTAGACAACGCAACTCCGAGAACCCTGATCTGGTTTCCTTTTTGGAAGATCAAGGGATTCCCCTTTTCTTTTTTGTATCATAACTTCTTTCAGTAATACAGGAATTCACACTCACTTACAAAAAAAAAACCATCAAAAGCATCAAACAATTATTGGATGATCAAGCACTAATCATGTAGATAACATTCCAATACTTAAACACAAGCTTTGATGGTAAAGTAGGGATGCAAAATGATGTTATCAACAATTTATTAGGGAAGCCTTATGGTTGTATCAAACGTTTTCTATAGCAGCAAGATCTAGCCATGAAAATGAAAAATTAAATCGTTAAAACCACAGCTAATGATCAGTAGAACAATAATCTAGGTTCAAAAGTAAACTTTAATGGTAGATTAGTAAGCAATGAGTGAAAGAGAGAGTTTTGTGCAGACCTAATGGTTGTAGAATTAAAGTTATTACAATAATGAATTCCTCAGCTAAAAGAGGACGCCCTTAGATCATAAGCAAGCACATAACACTAAGAAAAGATTTCAACTTGAACAAATGCAATATCTCGCAATTTCACATATACCAATGCAAGTAGATTAGTGCCTAGTTAATTGGGTGATGGAGTCTCTTGTGTAAGAGCTAGTTTTATTACTTCTCTAGCGGTGTAATCCCTTTTACTCCCTAAAGAAAACAAAACTAGCAAGGTAAATCTAGGAGGGTGTAAGCCCTTTTACTCCTCCTAACAACCTTTACTAAAATATGCTAATTAGAGATAAGGATGGATCTTAGTGGGCGGTGTATGCAATTATACTCCTCCTAGGGTTTAGACAAGAATAACCATGAAACAAGAAGAAACACTAACACTATGCACAAACTTCTTACTAATTTCAATAGATAGCAAGATAAACCCTACTTTACCAAGAATATTCCACCACAATAGCAAGAACCAAGCATCCAAGAGATAGGGCACCACTTTTTCCTCCAATTGACAAGTTTCATAATCCACAAAGCATTCAAGAAAGAGAGATAGAGGAAATGCCCAAGAAGGGTGCAAATTTCATCCAAGAGAGGTCTAAGCCTCAAGTGAGTTGTGTTAAAATGAAATGTCACAAGGCCTTTATTTATACAAGACCTTCTAAAATTAGTTTTTCCACTTAACTTAGGGTAAAACAAAAATTAGAGAGGTTGACCTCCTAATTTTCCCCTTTACAAATTTAATTTCAAAATTACAAAAAGTAAAAGCCCTAAATGATGATGTCATGCCTTAGAGGGGTGACATTTTGGCACAATAAACAAGTCATTGAGCTAGTTGAAGGAGACGTTGGGCCTCCAATGGCCATATATTCATGGTGAAAAGGTCTTCCTCCATCAACTATGCCAAGTCATCATCAAATCATCACCACCACCACCGAACCCTAGTCCTCAAATGTGATGTCAAGCCCTAGAATGTGATGTTTTGGGCCTCAAAGGCCAAATGTTGGGCTAATGGAGGGCTAGTCTACTCCTCCAAGGTGTACTCTCATGCCTCCAAAGGAAACATTCATCATCCATGTGTCCCTAGGATAGGGGGCACATCATCCATCACATGGGCTTCATACCCCAAATGAAGGTCCAAGTGGCCTTGTGCCTTCACGAAATAACTTTTCACCTATTAAGGCCCTGCAAAAACAAGCAAATTCACCCTCCAATGGCTCACAAGTCAAAAACATCATTTCAAGTAAGCCATATATAATAAAAGAACCACCCGAACATGTGATCAAATCCCCCCTCTCAAAATTAATAAATGCTCAAAGACCTTATGAAACTTGCAAAATATAGGTATGGGAGGGTTGTCATGGTGACCTCTTGGGTGAATCATTCCCTAAGTGAAGGAGAGTTTCCTAGGTGGACCCTCTCTAAGTCATGTGAAGAGTATGAGGTGGATGGGGGGTAATAATTTTGGGCATGGGGCTTCTTGACATACAAGGGCTCATATTGTCTCATTTATGGGTTCTTTTGTAGAGGGTGTGTCACCCCTTGTCCGCGATGCATGATTTTTTCAAGCCCTTTTTCCATTAATTTATTAGAGTGTTTCCAAGTTGAAGTTAAAGTGGGACTTCTACCTAAGCATGAAAAACATTGCCCACACATGCTCTACCTTGGTTGGCATGTTCAATTAGTTATTTATTTAAGGGTCCTCCAATTTTTTGTGCGAAACATTTCATTGTTCTCGGGATCCATGGGCGAGCATTTGGAAGGTTTATGATTGGATTTTGTCTTTTTCCAGCTACAAGCCTCTGGGCCTTTAGCCCCTTCTTCCCATGAAATGAGGTACATGCCCTTCTTGGGTCAATGTGGCCCGAAAACCTAAAATACGAGGAAACGAAGGGAAGGAAACATGGAAAGTGGCAAGTATGTGTGGGATCAGAATGATGACTCATCAAGGAGACCCCCAGTAGAAACCCTTTCCACAAGGGTTACCACTTACTAGGATAACAATTTCAACCACCAAGGTGAAATAAGACAAAGAACATAATTTCCAAGCAAACATTTTGAAAATCAAGAAAAGACCCTTTACAACATATTCAAATGCTTCATTTATTAAAATTACACTTACCACAACACCAAACTCGTTACCTCATGGACCAAGACTTGTTATCCTCTGTAAGCCAAGCTTGTGTGGTGAATGGTTTAGCCATCAATCAAAAGGTGATGAGTGGTGTGATGTGGGTCTCTCCTTGCTGGTCTATGGACATTGTCGGTTGATCCATCTCTCAGTAATCCATGTATGCAACCCGAGGGAGTCAAGCCATGATCTCCTTAGTTATCCCTAGGAACGGGGGATAACATCTGGCTCCTAATCGAGGACACGTGTTCGTCGTAGAGTGCATGAGAACCTCAACATCTCATCGTAAGAATTGTGCCTACACACATTGAAACAAACAAATGTGTTTGGGTATCTAGGATGGAATGCTCATCCTTTGTTCATATAATCAAAACTCAAGAATTCAAAATTGACAACTAATCTTACAAAAGGAGATTTTGCACTTTTTTCAAAAACTCCTAATTAACATGCGTATGGTGAAAGAAAATGATGTAAAGCAATAATGCAAGTAGAGCAAAATCAAAATAAAAATGAGATGCAACTAAATTACCATGAGAAGGAAAGATGCAAATGCAAGAAAGCAAGATTACCTACCTACTTACCTGGGTCTCGTGGCCCTGGAGGTGAGATGAAAAGTGATGTCAAGTGAATTCATACAACCAATGCAACCATCTTCTTAGTGTCTTTACCAAGTTCTTTCCTTATGCTTAATTATAAAGTATATCAAAGGCAAGTTAGGCATATAACAATGATGAACATGAATATGCATATAATCAATCATAGAAAGTAACTGATGGAGGTGGGTGGGGGGGAGAAAGCCATTTTATAGAACCATTTTGAGAATATTTTTAAGAATCTTCATTAGGTAATAGTTAAGAATCCTTCAAAGGATGAAACCCCAAGGTGTGGATGGGTATCAACATAAGTATGTTGTAACAAGTCATCCTTGGATGGATGAGACAAATCTATGCTCATATCATCATCGAGCCACCAAATACTTGGATCCTCCAAATAGGAGGACCATTTCATTGAAGGTGACAACTCAACATTCATTAGAGAGATGTTCTCAATGTCATAAATGGGGTCCTTATAAAAAATGATACAAGCCATGTCCCACCTACGCCTTCCAACATGTATGAAATCATCAATATGTTGATCAATTGTATCATTGGAACTAATTTCTTCTTCACAAGGCTTGAGAACTTCATCCTCCTCAATATGGAGAATAGACATCGAAATTTCATTTAGGCCTTCGGCATGAGAAACTTCATTGGGGTTTTCATGGTAACTTTCTTCATAAACTTTCCCTTCAAGCATATATTCATTTGCAAGGGCTTGCTCTTTGGTAGATTCTTGAGATAACCCTTTTACAAGATTCATTAGATGCTCTGCGGCTTCATCAACATGGATTTTTTTTTGCCTTGGGAAATGTGTCACCTTTTTTGCCTCGTTTTTCATGTCGCCTTGATTTTTGTGTCCATTGTTGGGCGGTTTTTTGGCACATGGTTTTTTGCCAATGGTTTTCTATTTCCAGTTAAGGAATTAGGGTTGTTGACTAATCCATGTCATTGGGTTAGGGTTTTGGATGTCGCTGGCTCTTATATGTATATTGTATTGTAAACAATGTATGGTGTGAATGAATATAGAATATGTTGGTTTTCCCGGTTTGGGTTTCCAGGGGAAAAATCTCAGTGTAATGTGTGTATTTTCCATTGTATCTTTTATGTTATTTTACTGAAAATGTGTTTGCAGAAAAATATCGTACAAGGTTAAAATGTACAGTAATGAAACATATAAACAATTCTATATATAGTCGAAGAGGGAATAAAATTTCAAAGACAAAGGGTGGTGTTTGTTAGCACTAGAAGCCACCCTCAGATTGCATAGAAGGTAAGCCTAGTACCCATCAGTTTATACGGTAAATGTAAATGAGTTTTAAGAGGCCAAATGGAGAAGACTTAATGAAAATAATGTTCTAACTCAGAAATCTAGATTGATATGCGCAATCAATTGAGGTCTTGTATCAACTTTAGTCAGTAAGTTGGAGTAAAGGTGAGTAGGAGGAAGAATTTGGTGAGAAAAGTGTAGAGGTCTGTCGTGAACATCAAGCATTCCATCAGCCTAAGGAAGAAAAACTTAAACACAAGATCCTCTTGGATTCAAATTTCAAGGAAACTGAAAGAAATCATAACAACATTATAATCAAACATTCATCATAATACAGTCACAACAATCCATGTGAATCGGTCAATCATGAAATATCTCAGTATAAGAGGCAAATAAGATGGAGTAAGAAAGCTGATTTAGATTAATCAAGAAGTCTCAAATCAAGACATAACCAAAGAACCAATGTTCTTCATTAAAATATTACAATAGCAGGGAGCCTAGATCAACCATTCGACCTTAACAAAATATCAAAACTATCTATATATACTAGAAATGCTGCAACCACTAGGAATGCGATCAGACCCCCACATTCAAAGTTTCCAGTCGGCACCTACTTTGTCAGCCTGTGCATGCCTTCTTATGTCAGACGTGATCTCGGCTTAGTTATGTGCTTTGCAGGAAAATCCGTCCCTCGGGAAACTTCGGATTGACAAACTCCCCCCACGACAATTCTCAGTATGCTTTCCATTTATGGGGTGAGACGAGGTCTCAACATCCACCCCCATTAACTACCTTCATCGGGATTGGGACGAGGCCTAACATCCATGAATTCTCCAGGTGGTGCCCATGACTTTTTCGAGTCAATCCTGGTGCCTCGAGGCCATGCAGATCTTCTTCTGTGACCAATACTGGTGCTTTTGGCCTTTGGTGCAACTCCTCTCCATCGCTCCTTCTTCAATGTGACCTAGGGACATGACCCTATGAAATTTCTTGACTACGGGCGCGACCAAGGGTGGTTTGAAAGCAAACTGATTTTGTCCTCGCAATTCACCATGAATCGCCACATGTCCCTTTCTAAAAACCACGGTTCCAATTGCGGCCCGCCCTTGAAAATTTAAAAATGTGCGCACCTTCCGACCCCGCAATGGAACATGACCATTGATATTGTGATTTGAGATGAGGCTTTTTGATCAATAGACCAACTCTGGCGCCTTTTAGATTGATTAATTCTATTTTCTCTTTTCAAATCGACGACTGAGATCTGCCTCGCGATTCGGGCTTCGGATTTCGGGAAAGTCAAAACTCAAACTTTTTCTTTCAATTGCTTTTCACCCGGAGCTGGCGATAAATTGACACGTGTCCTTCTGGATCGGACGACTGAGAAACACTTCGGCACTTCGACACTTCGATGCTTTGACACTTCGAGACTTCGACACTTCCACACACTTCTCACTTCGAAACTCACGAAGCTTATTTCCTCGAACACTTCGATCAACTGCCACTTGTCCCTTTAAAGATCAACGACTCATGCTCTCTTTGGGACTTTTGCTCCGACTCTATACTTCACACAACTTTTAAGATTTTGAATGCCCGCGAGATGCTAATCTGAACTCCACATGGAATTCCCGTCGTTGAAAGTTGAACCCGCCCTTTTGCTTGATTCGAGTCCAGAACGGATCGCTCTGAGTGTTGCATTTTGAGCCCACGACTGTGGCCTGTGTAAACAAAGACTTGGATGAATGGATAGGGGCTGGGAAAGCAGGGAGACCGTGGCACTTTAAACACAGAGGGGGGAAAACGAAGATGATTTTACAAGATGAAGGGGAAAAAACTTGAGAATTGGTTTGCGAAAGGAGAGAGATAGGGAAAAACACAGACTTAGGTGGAAACCACAAACCCATAGGACTCTGACAAGTTTGTGTGATAATATTTGGCTCCACAGGGGATGGCATGCTCCTTGCGAGCTGCCAAGAGAAAGTAGTTCCAGTGCCTTAGCTGCTGGGTTATGGAGTCACTTATAAAAACCAAAAACAAAAGAAAATTATATTTACAATGAAATGGGAAGCCACTCATGGCTTAAGTAAAAAACTTCTTCAGAAAACGCCCATTTACAAGGCTACCAAAAACTTCAACATCCTCCAAATCCTGCAACTTGTAAGTGTTATTTTAAAAAATCTCACAAACTTTGAAGGGGCCAATCCATAAGGCCTCAAATTTACCATGCTTACCTTTATATTGTTTAGGTGCATCCCACTTGAGTACTTTATCTCCCAGCTGGAAATCCTCTTTCCTTACTCTTTTGTCGAAAGCTTGCTTGATCTTCTGTTGATGGTCATGGGCTTTGTCCAGTAGTTTCTCCCTCATCTGTTGTGCTTCTACCAACTGTTGTATTCTTTTGATCATATTATCTGGTTCTCCTTGATAGTCTTGGAAGAATTTTTCCACAGGTAAGGCGAGTTGAGAGGGAAAGATTGCCTCAACTGCATACACCAGCTGGAAATAAGAGACACCAAGAGATCTTTTTGTTGTCACTCTGTCAGACCATAAAGCAAATTTAAGCTTTGTATCCCAGGCCTTCTTGTTGTCCTCTAACAATCTTTTGATGATATTAATAAGGCTCTTGTTAGAGGATTCTGCCAATCCATTCCCTTGGGGGTAGTAAGGAGTGGAGTGAATCAATGTGATTCCAAACTGTTCACAAAACTTAATCAATGGTTCAACCTTGAAAGATGCAGCATTATCAGTGACAATTTTGTTTGGACAACCAAATCTTGCTATAATATACTCAAGAAAACCAATGATTACCCCGTGGGAAGCATTTCTTGTGGGGATGGCTTCTATCCATTTAGTAAAGTAGTCTGTGGCAGTCAAGATCCATCTATGCTGACCACTTGAAGTAGGATGAATTTCCCCAACAAAATCTAGGCCCCACTGCTGAAAGGGACTTGAAGCTACCATAGGTTTCAATGGAAAAGACTTGTATTGTTGCTTTCTAGAGAATTTCTGACACTTAACACAAGACTTGATTTTTGCACAGACATCAGTGAAGAGACTAGGCCAAAAATACCCAGCCCTGAGAATCTTGTAGGCTATGGTTCTCCATAAGTGATTCCCCCCACATAAACTGTCATGAAAATCATACATAATCCTTTGGGCTTCCTGTGGGTCTAGACATCTCAAAATCACTCCTAAAGGGTCTTTCCAATATAAAACTTGATCAATAAGACAATATTTAATTGATTTGAGCTTCAAAGCTCTCACCTTGTTCTTTTCCATACCATAAGGAGGCTGCAACTTCTGTAGGAAAAATTTAATGTCCTTGTACCAAGTGCATCCTGCCAATGGAGGGCTGACTTGAGAACCTTCATCAGACAACTCAACTTGCTGATTTTCTGAACAACTGTTTATGAAATGGACCCCCAAATATTTGCAATTAGATCCAGCCAACAACCTAGCTAAACCTTAGCCTCTAACAAATTTGGTGGGCTTTATCTCAAGATCAAATTCAACAATCTTGGCAATCCACTTGCTCCTTCTTCTGTCTATGTCAGGCCGAATGAGGATCTCCTTCATAGAAGCTGAAGGGACATATGCAATGAATTTTGAATGCAACACATAAAATCTGAAATCTTTGACCAAAGCATAGGCCCACGTTTCCATGATGTCATACTTTACTTCAACATCTCTGAGTGCCCTACTAAAAAAGGAAATGGGTTGCTCTAACCCTTCAACATTCTTCTGCAACAAAACAACTGCTACTGTGTCAAATGAAGCAAAGGAGAAAATCATAAAATATTTGGAGTAATCAGGACTAATGAGCACAGGTGCTTCATTCAAGGCCTTCTTTATTTGATCAAAAGAGTTGCGAGATTCAACAGTCCATTTGATCTCATTCCCTTTCCTCAACATGGTTGTGATAAAATTTACCAACTCAACAAAATTTGAAACAAACCTTCTCAAAAAATTAATTTTCCCCAAGAACGACTGGACTTCTTTCTTGGATCTAGGGAATGACAAAGTTTGGATAGCTTATACCCTGCTTGGATCAATCTTTACTCTCTCAGCTGACATAATGTGTCCTAACAATTTCCCCTCTTTCATAGAAAATAACGATTTTTTGGGATTTAAAGAGAGACCAAATTTTCTGCATTTCAAGAAGACCCTTCTTAAATGACCATAATGTTCTTTATCAGATTGTGAGAACATGTTGACGGGTGTATTTGAAACACCGTCAACTGGAAGGTCAAATCGGGACTAGAGTTGTCTAAATAACCCAAGCCGTTTGGAATGAAATGACCCGACGGGTTTAATGGCTACATTAGCCAACTAAAGTCCTAAATATAATAAAAGAAAAGAAACTAATATATAAAGCTATGATACTAATAATATAATAATTACAAAAGTTCAAATGAAAACACGAATATGTGCATATGATTATAAACAATTTATGTATAGCGTACATGATTTATTTGACATCTTGCGAAACAAATGTTTTTTAAATTGTTTATGGAAGAGATAAAGAAATCACATACATTTTTCTATTTTCTTTTGAATGTCTAAAGATCTAAAACTAATGAATGTTAATCAAATATAATTGAAATAAGAATACGTAAACAATCAAAAGCTAATTCAGATTGTTCTTATTTCATTAACAAAATGTTTTAAATAAATAACATGTAAACTAACCTGTAACTAATCGACTAAAATGAATTCATCCTCCTATGTGATTTCAAGACTCTTGATTGTCCGGCTATGAGAGAAACCTGTAAGAGAACAATGCTAATGCTCCCAGAATAAACTCAAAGATGCATTGGAGCGAGTATATAACAATAGAATGATAAATATACAGATCTAGTGATCTTATAATAATGAACACTTATAAAAAGAGGAAACTCAATACAAAGCATTCATATAATCCATCATTCAATATCTGACATAAATAAAATATATTTAAATGGCAGATTGATCACAGATGTAATATGGAACAACAAATTATAGACATAATTAAAGTACTTAATAATATGAAATACCATATGATAACCATACTAAAGTTGCATCAAACATAATAACATTTCATAAGATAGAGGCAAAAACATAATGGGCTAAGTGTCACACAGGTCTAAAGCCAAGTAATGAACAACTTCTCCATATCAGTCTTCAAAATCATATGTCCATAATGTATCCCAACCAAAGATGTCTTTACTACTAAGAGTGACCAATATTTAAACTAGCTTAGGATTCACATACTCTTATCATGCAAGATAGAGTGCAATCCCCCCAAAATAGATAGTATTACAAAAATAGTGAAACTAGAAACCACTCATGTATGAGTTAGTTTGTCAAAATAAATCAAATTTTTATCAACATAAAAGAAAAGAAACTATTGAATAATAGAGCGTATGATCCAAGGTGTTTGTTCCATGTAATCAACATCATAATCATCAACTTCCTGTAGATAGCAAAACAAATTTGATATTCAGGAAATAATGCTAACTAATATTCAGAAATAGACTGGCTACATAATCATAGATTCTGTAGCTAGTCTTATTATTAACAAAGGAAATCAAAATTAAATCTCCCTATTTTGATTTTTCATAACATAATGAAATAAAATAAAATAAAATCATTTTTACCATTAGAAATGAACAAATGAAGGATTAGACAGTTTCGAATTTAAGATGGCTTTGAAAATAGTTGTATTTTTTATGATTATATTACCGGATCTCTTGGGTCTTTTATTTTCCCTTTCTGTGTGTGCTTTCAACTCTTGTTTCTCTCATTCCAGTAGAGAATTATGAGCAGATAGATGTTTTACTTGAGCCTGTAACAACGAAATATCCCTGTAATAGCGCTCTATCCAATCTAGGCAACTGTCACAATGTACTGGTGCAATGATAGATCAATATGGAATGTAGTCAACAATGGGTATTTCATGATTCCCTGTGGCTTGGTTCAAGTCGTGACTAATGCCAGTAAAACCTTCTTTTCCCTTGAGACACGAAGTCATACTATTCAACTTGGGCAGTAGTTTCCTTCACGGGACATTGGTTGTCCAGATCTTCCTGAGCCAGGAAATCGTTTATCTCTTGATTTGAACAATGATCATTGACCTCGATCGTAGATATCGAGCTCAAATGATCCTTTTTCCGATTCCTTAAATTCCTAGAAATCAATCGACCATACCTATTATTCCTAAAATTTAAATCTGATCTCTGCTGTTTTTTACCCTTATGAATTTTCTTTGTGATAGGTTTATCATTATGATTTTGATTAGATTCATTCGTAAGCACAAGGGAAGATTTTGATTTTAATTCGCCCACTACCTATTCCAACGATTTCCTGGGCGAAAACATACATGTTAATTCCTTAACCATGGGGGTGTCTAAAGAAATAGATACAGATTCATTAAATTCACAGTCATAAAGTGAATTGAAACCCCGACTCTCGGTCACGGGATTGTCCAAATTGGGGTTTACATTTAAAGGCGGGTTGATTGTATTGTCGGTCAGGGAAAAACCATTTCGGCTCAAGAAACTCTTCCAATTGTCCCCAATTTGTGATAGATGTGATAGCAACAGGGTTTTAACGAGCTTGTGATGAAAAATACTCGACAGAGAGTTCATGCTCTATCGCTTATAGCATTTTGACATTTTATAAAGGCTCATTAACAAGTAGAATGACATGTTCAAATCAAACCCTATAAAAAACATGAGCAGACAGATGTGGTATAAAAAGACCAAACCATACCGGCCTTCACATGTGATAAACTGTTTCAAAATTAAAACAAGGTTGTGCCATCTAGGTTTCAGAAAAGCAATGGGAATACCTTTAGGGAAGAAGGTGGATTTGCGGGAGACCATGAACAACCTCCATGGAACATCCTCCATTTTGGCATTCTTAAACCACTTTTCTCCTTCCAACGGGAGTTCTGTCGCCCGGGATATGAAATCGTATGCTACTTCCAATTGCACATCCCTGACCTTGGCCCTAAAACCATCAAATGTTTGTGCAAAGGCCTGTGCGACCGAGAGGTTGTAGCCTTCAAATTTCCCGAGGAAGACATTCCAACCGTGAGCCTTCAGGTCATCTATGGTGTCATCATGGGAAAGAAGGGCTTGGCAACCATTTGGCTCGATTCGAACCACAAGGGCCATGACCACTGTGCAATAGACACAAAAGATATCATAGGTGGTAGGTTTTGTCTCCCAACAAACGAGTAACAGAGAGAGATCTGTGCAAACTAAAATGTCTCGACAACTAGGAAGTTTGGAGACTTCCATGCTGCGATTACTTAAGTTTAGAGATATAGGGAACTGAAGGGCGCGCAGATCTAAGAGCCATTTCCCAAAATGAGTATCAAACCCTTGATTTCCATCGAATGCCAATTCGAACAATGAATGGTTTCATTAATGTGCAGGACATCAGGGTGAGGTGTAGTCGTGGGTACATCATACCTGTACCAAGCGACATGAAGGTTGATATGACTATTGAGAGCATGAGACCCATATCGAATGTTAACCCAATGTTTTGTGCATTCATACAATTCTGAAATTACAACCAAATGATCAACCAAGGAACCAATTAAGTCATGATACCCATAAAACATAAAGATTGTGGTGGTAATTTAATCAATGAATTCATAAAACTTGAAGCTTAGCAATATATGAGTGCCTTCAAAGTGAAATTTTCTTAGGTAGAAGATATAATGACAAATCCCAAACCAAGTTTTTATTTAAATTCATTCTTACCGTCATGAATTTTAAAATAAAACAAGCGAAAATTCAAACGAAAAACTCAATAAGACAAGTTTAACCCAATCATCGCCTCGAAGTCCAAAAACATGAAGGTTCATAAATTTAAGGAGGTGGCAGCTATAGAAAGGTGTAATCCCTTTGTGGTGATTTTAATTGTGATAAAAATCGACAGAATTGGTAGTTGCCAACAATGACGACATATTAGGCGAAGCAGTTATCTCCACATCACCAAAAAATTTATGTCAGGGGGTTAGATGAAATAAATTTTTAGAAACAGTCAACAACAGATCAAGCATTCCAATCAAAACTCAGAAAATAACGTAATTTAGAATTGGATGTATTTTTGTTCAAAAAAGTAGTCTGGTATCTTAATAGATTACAGGTATAGCGACGTTTACACAGATAACTTCAATCTTGTTGACAGAGCCACTGTTGCCACCAGGCGTCCATAGCCTCGACAGGGATGTCATTTAACTCAATCTAGTACCTCTATCATGTCCAAGAGTCATCCATTCATGATAAAAACATCTTCATGCTTGATCATATCAACAAACATACCTGAGAATATTCTTAAACTTGGCATTGCTTCGCTGCCAGCGGGCCTGTTCAGTACCCCGATGAAGTTTCCTTGGTATCATGAGTGCATTTAACCGTTGCCAGTAGACCTGTTTAGTGTCCCGACAGGTTTGCAAACACTTCCCACACATTAAAATGCTTCCAAATCTCTAGAATTTGTTTATAAATTTGCAGAAACTTCATGATATTCAAGAGAGCGAGGTGATACTGAAAATCTCATAGTTTGGAATGAAAAGTCTGATCATTTGCAAATTAATTTTCTGTTTTGATGACCTTCATCATGATTTGGACACTTAGATTTCTGTTAAGAAACCATCTCGAGGATGGGAAGGTACAGTTGAGTTGTTTTCCTTAAAATAGGGACAACGTTAGAAGTTTTTTAAGGATAATCGCATATTCCTGTGTTTTTAATGAGAAACCAAGAACACTGTTTGAACATAAACTTGCCTCTGTTGATCTAGGTTTTAGCACTTTTTGCTCATATGCTTGAAAAGTTATCAACTACTGCTACAGAACAAGAGTTCTGATGTCCCTTCAACAATTTAAATGGTTATTTAGACATAATGATTTAGAAAACAATCAAAATCAAGCAAAATGAAAAGAACCAAAATCAAAATAGAAAAGAAAATTAAAAATATTTACAAGAGGGTGGATCATAAATCATCAGATGAAATACCTCTTGAGAGGTTGACCATTCACCGAGAAAGTGTCTGGCTGTCCCTCCAAATTATGCAGATGGAAAGAGATGAGACCCAATTTTTCAAAAATTACAAATGGTCCCAGCCACAAGTTCTGAAACTTGGTATGTTCCCCCTTTCCCTCATGATATTTGTCCCACTTGAGAACCAAATCTTCGACATCAAAATTCCTATCAGAAGATGAATTTGAATCAAACCATCTTTTTACAATTTGCTGGTGTTGGTCAAGTTTCTGTTTAGCTCATGTTCTCACCTCTTCTAGTTTTAACAAGGCATTTATCCAATTTTCTAGAGGAGGGCACTCTTCTTCTTGAACTTTCTGTGACAATAGTAGAGAAGGGAGTAAAACATGTGGGGGGAGGATGGCTTCTCTTCTATAGACAAGGAAGAAGGGAGAATTACCAACAGAGACTTTTGGAGTTACCCTATCAGCCCAGAGTGCATTATACAGTGCATTATGCCAATTCTTATGGTTTTCTGAAACTGTCCTTTTAATCATCTTGATTAAATTCTTATTTGTTGATTCTGCTAGGCCATTCCCTTGAGGGTATTAGCTTGCAGAATATTTCAGTTTAATCCCTTTTTCAAGAGCAAAAACATTCATATCAAGGGACAAAAAGTAAGAGGCATTATCGAAAACCAGACATTCAGGAACGCCGAATCGAGTGATGATATGGGAGTTCATAAAATACACTACCTGATTGGTGTTGACCACTTTTAAAGGTACAACTTCAGACCATCTTGTGAAATAGTTTGTTACTGTCAGGATATACATGTGCTATTTTGAAGACGAGGGATTGATTGGTCTTATGATGTCTAGGCCCCATTGCTGAAAATGTGCATCTATAGTAACATGTTGCAAAGGGAAAGCAACATTTTCACTCGTCCTGCAGCCTTTTGGCAGATTACACATTTGCGAGAGAACATATGGGCATCTTTAAGCAAGGTAGGCCAATAGTATCCAACCCTTAGCACTTTGTGGGCAGTATTATCTCCACCGAAGTGACCACCGACTTCATCGACATGAAGTTCAACCAACACTCTTTCGGATTTCTCCTTTTCTAAACAATGCAGAAAAACACCATCAAAGTTCTTTCGAAATAAAATATCATTGATTAACTGGAAAGATGAAGATTTAAGCCTAAGTGCTCTTCTGGTTTTAGGATCAAGATTGCGGGGAGAAGATCCATGCATTAGATAAAATCTAATGTTCTCATACCAAGAATTGGGAGCATCTTGTGCACAATTGATTTGTTCTTCGTTATGCTGATTTACAATTGAGTTGTTTACTTGACTTTCCTCTTCTTCAACTGAACCAACCACTAGTTTACACAGGCCTTGACCTCTAACAATTTGTGCAACAGTTATTTCAAGGTCATATTCCTGTAGCGATGTCATCCAATTTTCCCTTTTCTCACCCAACTCTTTTTGTACTAACAAGTTTCTCACAGTCGCATAAGGAACAACAACTTTGGTTCTGAATTTTAGAAGGTAAGACCGTCACTACTTTAAAAACAACATATTTCTGTTGATCTACTGCTGGATAATTAAGTTCTGCTCCTTTAAAGGTTGAGCTCATGAAGGCAATGGGTATCTCATTAGTTTCAACGTTTTTCTATGTAAGTATAACAACATAATATCGGTCAGATGCAAAAGTGTAAAGAGTGAAATCCTAAGAAAAATCGAGACTCATCAAAGAAGGAGATTCTATTATTTCTTTTCTAATTGAATCAAAATCCTAACTTTCTTGAGGTCCCCATCGATACAAAACATCATTTTTAATTAGATTTTGTAACGGTCTAACCATTTCCGAGAAACTTGGGACAAATCTTTTGAGAAAATTAATCTTACCCAAAACGGATTGCATGGCCTTTTTGGAAGATGGAGGGGAAAGTTTAGCAATGGCTTGGGTTCTTTCAGGGTCAATAATCATTCCATACTTAGATACTATAAAACCAAGCATTTTTCCTTTCTCTATTGCAAAGAACGATTTCTTAGGGTTGAGAGATATGCCGAACTTGCGGCATCGTTCCAGGACAAACCTAAGGTGAGACACGTGATCTTTCTTGTTTTTAGAAAAGATGATGACATCATCAAGATATACCACAACTGACTGGTTAATGAAGACACATAAAGCAATATCCAATTCTCTCTGGAAAGTGGCACCGGAATTTATCAGTCCAAAAGGCATTTTCCTATAGGCATAAGTGCCCCATGGGGTATGGAAGGTGGTTTTAAGCTGGTCCGACGGAGACATAAGGAATTGATTGTATCCCGAAAAACCATCTAACAAATATAGTGTTTCGAAACTAGACACCTGTTGTAGAATCTATTCCATAGGAGGAACCGGGCAGTTGTCTTTGTCAGACGCTCGGTTTAGGTTAGGAAATTCGACACATAGTTGAATTTCACCACTTTTCTTATTTATAGGTACTAAATAAGACACCCATTGAGTGTGCCTAACTGGAAAAATTATCTTTGTAGTTAGTAATTTGTTTAGTTCCTTTTTAACAGTCGGTTCCAATTTATGATGCATTTTCCTCAATTTCTGTTGAAAAGGTTGAGTTTGGGGCTTCATAGGGATTACATGATGTATGATGCTTGGATCAAAAGTTTTCAAGTCATCATACGTCTAGGAAAATACATCTTTAAATTATTTAAATAGTTTTATGAAAATGGATCTTTCTTGCTCGGAACATCCCTTTCCCAGATTAATATTTTGAGGATTATTTCTTGTTCTGAAATTAACTGTTTCATAGATCAAAGAGGAACTGTTAGTTTTACAGTTGACTACCCCTATAAACTTATCATGCAAGTCATAAAATTTCTCTACTCTCACAATAGATCTGGGGATAGAGTTTACCAACTCAGACGTCGATTCAGGAGATTGAGGATAAGATATTACCGTGAAGTTTCAAAGATTCTCGTCATGAGTGCCTTCATCAATGACTACATCCTGAAAGGTGTCCTCCATATGCAGAAATTTGATGATCTACTAGTCATAATCGAATACTCTCCAATTCGTGATGTTGTCTAGAATCGACGGCCTGAACAACAATTCAATCGAAAACGAATTAGGGGAAAGACCTTCAACATGCAACAATTTAGAAGCAACATTGGCTAGTAGATCATCTTCCAAATTACTCATCCTAGGAATATAATTTATATTAAATGCTAGAAATTTATGCATTAAACTCCATACCTTGGTTTGGTAGCTTTTCAAATGCGGTGATAAACAATGTACTGCGTTTCTTACCCGCTTGACCATGATTTCTGAATCACCGAATACTATCAAATTTCACACGTCCATATCCAATGCTTTCCTAAGTCCTTGCAGAAGCACTTCATACTCGATCGTGTTGTTAGTACATTCAAACTCCAACCAACAAGAAATAAAAGTTTTATTACCTGTAGGAGCAATGAGTACACAACCAACACATGCTCCTTCTTGGCATTTAGATCCATCGAAATATAAGGACTAGATATGTGCTTCATTAGCAGTGCTTGGCACATTTGGAGAAACTGATATCTGAGTGCAGAACATTACTTCAGATTGTTGTTCTGGGTCTGTGATAGGAGAAATTTCAGTCATGAAGTTATCGAAAAAGGTATTCATCCCCTACATTTCCATTGAATTTACTGTGGTAATGAAAGGCTCATTTGGATCATTCAAATATGTCATGGTATGCTTAAGAGAATGTTCTCGGTTTATTTTTATTTTATTGGGCTGTCCGTTTCTAGGCAACCACAAGTGAGACGAGTCTGTGGCGAAATAACCGTGCAACTGTTCTGACCAGTCTCTGCTTAAAAACAGACCATAAACTTCAGGAATATCAACAAAAATTATATCAATTACTTGATGAACTTTAGGATTGGATGATAGTCTAATCAACACATTCTTAAGCTCACTGATTACTTTAACATTTGTTCGATCTAGCTGAATAATTTTAAGATAAGAAGATTGTACTTTTGCATTAATTTTCTGACATATAGACAGAGGCATCACATTTGATGATGCACCAGAGTCAACCATACAATTATGTACATTCCTATTAAAAATCTCAAAAGTCAATAAAAAAGTGGGACATTTTTCCGTGTGGAAGCAACAGAATTCTATTGATTTTTTAATGTTGTCCCTAAAACAATTTTATTTACATTTGCTACAGTTTTTCCTGCTAAGTCCCTTTTGTCTTGAGGTTCAGATGTATTTTTAGTTGGGACATTTTAGCTGTGTTTGAATCAATTTCTGCTGCTAACATCACTCTTTTTACTGTTTTCAGCGATGCTTTGAAGCATTTTCTGCAAAATAAGAGGAAATTTAAGCAGTTAAAAAACATAAATATTAGCCCTCAATTTTTTTAGATCTTCAATTAAATTATACTCTAAAACTGGGGCTGCTAGGCTTTGTTTAATTTTAGTTTTGCTTTGACTGTTTTGGAAACACAGTTTTACTTACTTCGGGAAGGGGTTTGTTCTGCGTTTTGCTTCTTGTGTTGTAGGGGTGGACAATTTCGAAATTTGCTTGGAAGATACTGTCCGATAAGTGACTGAAAACAAGAGGACATGAGTCCTCCTCTTCTGGTACCTCTTCCTCAGCTATATCATCATATTTTTTAGAAGGAAGATAAACAAAATTATCATGTGATTCTAATATGGTTTGCAAATCATACTGTAAACTTTCGAAATTTAGACCTTCTGTGGTCGGGTTTGGCTGGTTTGGAGGAAAAGGTTTCCTAAAAGGAGGTTTGAAACTCCCTTTTCTTGTGGATGCCTCCTCGACTGATATTTTCAAGTCAACGACCTACTTGGATAGTTTATGGAAATTTGCAAGCTCTCTAAGTCTAAAGTTTCTTGTTTGAGGAGGCCTCGTGAGAATTTCTATTTTATTCTTAGAGGACAAAGCTGTTTCAACTTCACTATTAAGATTATCTTTTAAGCTAATAATATATTTCTCAATTTGGCTTGCCTCCTCAAAGGCTTCTAATGAAGTGTTCTTCTTGGACCTTTTGACCCATATTGCTATGTTATTGTGCAGGGCTTTAGCATAATATGCAACAATTAAACTTTTTGCAGGCATCGAATCTGCAGGGATTTTTCTTTTTAATGTAAGAAATATTTGGTTAAAGTCTTTCACTTTTTCTTTAAGGTTCATTTTAAAACTGGAGAGTTCCATAACCAAGACTTCCGAAGATTTATCATCTCCAAATTTTTCCAGAAAACAAGTTTCGAACTTGTCCCAAGAGACAATGGTCTGGGGCTGTTGAGAGAAATACCATGTGGAGGCATTTCGCTCAAAATTATAAGGAAATAATCTTCATACTACATCCTCGTGTTCAATGCTTTGGAGTCTAATGGCCAACATAAATTTCTTGATGTGATTCTCAGCTGATTGCTTCGAATCTGGATCAAATTTGGGCAGCCATTTCTCCGGATGTTTAGGTAATGGGTGTTGGGGTCCAGGTACGGCCACATTATTTTGGTTTTCCATGGGAGTTGGTGGTGTTGAAGGCTGAGATGGTTTAGATGAAGATCTACCTTTGTCTGAAGACTCTCCTCCTAAAGATGATGGAGAAGAACTAGGTGGGGATGGTGGGATACCAGATCCTCCAACTCTCGGGATAAACGTTTCAACTGGATTAGTAGTGTTTCCACCTAAAGGGTTTTCGGTCAAACCAGTGCCTTGAAGTTGTTCTTGGATATCTGTGAAATCAAGTGGTTGATTAAGTGGCCTACCAGGTTGTCTGATACGGGCTAAGGTACTATGAGTTCTTATTAGTGATTGGCGGACAATTTCTTGGACGTCAATCCCTTGAGGAATTGGTGTCATTGGTTCAATAGGAATATAAGGGTTATCGTTTGAGGTAGTTGTTGTTTCAAGTGTAATGTTATTGTTTGAGCGACGACGTGTTATGACATGAGTGCGAGTGTGTGGGGTAGGAGTCTTGCGACCTCCACGTGCCATCAATTAAATTCAGGTCCTCCTTCTAGCGCCATTTGTTGATGGGCATATTTGACACACCATCAACTAGAAGGTCAAATCCGGATTGGGGTTGTCTAAATAACCCAAGGCGTTTGGAATGAAATGACCCGACGAGTTTAATGGTTCCGTTGGCCAACTAAAGTCCTAAAAATAACAAAAGAAAAGAAACTAATCTATAAAGCTATGATACTAATAATACAATAATTACAAAAGTTCAAATGAAAACGCGAATATGTGCATATGATTATAAACAATTTATGTACAATGTACAAGATTTACTTGACATCTTGCGAAACAAATGTTTTTGAAATTGTTTATGGAAGAGATAAAGAAAGAAAATACATTTTTCCGTTTTCTTTTGAATGTCTAAAGAATTAAAACTAACGAATGCTAATCAAATATAATTGAAATAAGAATATGTAAACAATCAAAAGCTAATTCATGTTGTTATTATTTCATTAACAAAATGTTTTAAATAAATAACATGTAAACTAACCTGTAACTAATCGACTAAAATGAATTTATCCTCCTGTGCGATTTCAAGAATCTTGACTGTCCAGCCTATGAGGGAAACCTGTAAAAGAACAGTGCTAATACTCCCAGAATAAACTCAAAGATGCATTGGAGAGAGTATATAACAACAAAATGATAAATACACAGATCTAGTGATCTTATAATAATGAACACTTATTAAAAGAGGAAACTCAATACAAAGCATTCATATAATCCATCATTCAATAAATGACATAAATAAAAAATATTTAAATGACAGATTGATCACAGATGTAGTATGGAACAACAAATTACAGACATAATTAAAGTACTTAATAATATGAAATACCATACGATAACTAGACTAAAGCTGCATCAAACGTAATAACATTTCATAAGATAGAAGCAAAAACATAATGGGGTAAGCGTCACACAGGTCTAAAGCCAAGTAGTGAACAAATTCTCCATATCAGTCTTCAAAATCACATGTCCATAATGTATCACATCCAAAGATGTCTTTACTACTAAGAGTGACCAATATTTAAACTATATTAGGATTTACATACTCTTATCATGCAAGATAGAGTGCAATCCCAAAAAAATAGATACAATTACAAAAATAGTGAAACTAGAAACCACTCATGTATGAGTTGGTTTGTCAAAATAAATCAAAGTTTTATCAACATAAAAGAAAGAAACTACTGAATAATAGAGCGTATGATCCAAGGTGTTTTCTCCATGTAATCAACATCATAATCATCAACTTCCTGTAGATATCAAAACAAATTTGATATTCAGAAAATAATGCTAACTAATATTCAAAAATAGACTGGCTACATAATCATAGATTCTATAGCTAGTCTTATTATTAACAAAGGAAATCAAAATTAAATCTCCCTATTTTGATTTTTCATAACATAATGAAATAAAATCAAACAAAATCATTTTAACCATTAGAAATTAGCAAATGAAGGATCAAACATTTCCGAATTTATGATGGCTTTGAAACTAGTTGTATTTTTGATGATTATATTACCGGATCTCTTGGGTCTTTTATTTTCCCTTTCTGTGTGTGCTTTCAACTCTTGGTTCTCTCGTTCCAGTATAGAATTCTAAGTAGCTAGACGTTTTACTTGAGCCCGTAACAACGAAATATCCCTGTAATAGCATTCTATCCAATCTAGGCAATTGTCACAATGTACTGGTGCAATGGCAGATCAATGTGGAATGTAGTCAACAACGGGTATTTCGTGCTTCCTTGTGGCTTGTTTCAAGTTGTGAATAATGCCAACAAAACCTTCTTTGGCTTTGTGATACGGGGGTAAACTAGACACAAAGTCATATTGTTCAACTTGGGTAGTATTTTCCTTCCCGGTACATTGGTTGTCTGGATATTCCTGAGCCAAGAAATCGTTTATCTCTTTATCTAAACAATGATCATTGACTTTGATTGTAGAGATCGAGCTCAAATGATCCTTTTTCTGATTCCTTAAATTCCTAGAAATCAATCGACTCGACCTCTTATTCCTAAAATTTAAATATGAGCTTTGTTGTTTCTTACCCTTATGAATTTTCTTTGCGATAGGTTTATCATTATGATTCTGATTAGATTCATTCATAACCACAGGGGAAGCTTTTCCTTTTAATTCAACCACCACCTGTCCCAACGATTTCCTGGGCGAAAAAATACATAGTGATTCCTTAACAATGGGGGTTTCCAAAGCAATAGACACAGATTCATTAAATTCACAATCATGAGGTGAATTGAAACCTTGACTTTCAGTCACGGGACTGTCCAAAATGGGGTTTACATTTAAAGGAGGTTTGACTGTATTGTCGACCTGGGCAAAACCATTTCGGCTCATTAAACTCTCCCAATTGTCCCCGATTTGTGATAGCAACAGGATTTTAACGAGATCGTGATGAAAAAGACTCGACAGACAGTTCAGGCTCTGTCGCTTATAGCATTTTGACATTTTATAAAGACTCATTAACAAGTAGAACGACATGTTCAAATCAAACCCTATGAATAACATGAGCATACAGATGTGGTATAAAAAGACCAAACCATACCGGCCTTCACATGTGATAAACTGTTTCAAAATTAATACAAGGCTGTGCCATCTAGTTTTCAGAAAAGCAATGGTAATACCTTTAGGGAAGCAAGTGGATTTACGGGAGACCATGAACAAGCTCCATGGAACATCCTCCATTTTGGCATTCTTAAACCACTTTTTTCCTTCCAGCGGGAGTGCTGTCGCTCGGGATATGAAATCTTATATTACTTCCAATTGCACATCCTTGACCTTGGCCCTAAAACCATCAAATTTCTATGCAAAGGCCTGCGCGACCGCGAGGTTGTAGCCTTCGAATTTCCTGAGGAAGACATCCCAACCGTGAGCCTTCAGGTCATCTATGACATCATCATGGGAAAGAAGGGCTTGGAAACCATTCGGATCGATTCGAACTATAGGGGCCATGGACATTGTGCATTAGACACAAAATATATCATGGGTGGTAGGTTTTGGCTCCCAACAAATGAGTAGCAGAGAGAGAT
The DNA here is from genome assembly GCA_032191745.1 of Picea mariana. Taxonomy (NCBI): domain Eukaryota; kingdom Viridiplantae; phylum Streptophyta; class Pinopsida; order Pinales; family Pinaceae; genus Picea; species Picea mariana. The sequence goes on along the minus strand of JASDQU011402690.1, from coordinate 21,399 downwards.
CTATGCAAACTAAAATGGCCCGACAACTAGGAAGTTTGGAGACTGCCATTCTGGAATTACTTAAGTTTAGAGATACATGAAACCAAAGGGTGTGCAGATCTAAGAGACATTTCCCAAAATGAGTATCAAACCCTTGATTACCATCGAATGCCAATTTGAACAATGAATGGTTTCATTAATGCGCAGGACATCGGGGTGAGGTGTAGTCATGGGTACAACAGACCAGTACTAAGCGACATGAAGGTTTATTTGACAGTCGAGAGCATGAGACCCATATCAAATGTTAACCCAATGTTTTGTGCATTCATACAATTCAAAAACTACAACCAAATGATCAACCAAGGAACCAATTAAGTCATGATACCCATAAAACATAAAGATTATGGTGGTAATTTAATCAATGAATTCATAAAACTTGAATCTTAGCGATATATGAGTGCCTTCAAAATGAAATTTGCTTAGGTAGAAGATATAACGACAAAGCCCAAACCATTTTTTTTATTTAAATTCATTCTTACAGTCATGAATTTAAAGAAAAAAATGAGCGAAAATTCAAACGAAAAACTCAATAAGATAAGTTTAACCCAATCATCGCCTCGAAGTCCAAAAACATGAATGTTCATAAATTTAAGGAGGTGGAATCTATAGAAAGGTGTAATCCCTTTGTGGTTATTTTAATTGTGATAAAAATCGACAAAATTGGTTGCTGCCAATAGAGCATTGTTATGTCATCCAAATAAATGACCACAAACTTGTCCTTCTCTCCAATAAAGGCTATGTCCATGGCTCGCTAAAAGGTTATTCCTCCGTTCATCAACCCAAAGGGCATCTTAGCATACATGAATGTACCCCAAGGAGTGGTGAAGGATGTCTTCTCTCTATCTTCAGGCAAGACAGAGACCTAATTGTAGCCAGAAAAACCATCAATCATGGCCATCCTAGATGCACCTGTCACCCTCTGTAATATGTGTTCCATCTTTGGTAAGGGGTAGTTGTCCTTTTTAGAACTTCTGTTCAAATTTCGGAAATTGACACATAGTCTGATTTCTCCATTCTTCTTTCTCACTGGGACCAAGTTGGCCACCCATTCAGAATACCTCAAAGGAATGATAATCTGGGTATCCAAAATCGTTTTTACCTCTTTCTCCATAATGGGCAACAACATAGGATTTATTTGTCTCAACTTCTTCCTAAATGGATTGGACTCTTCCTTCAATGGGATTTTGTGCTCAATGATACTTGTGTCATATGTTCTGAGATCTTCATATGTCCAAGCAAACACATCAGCAAACTCTTTTAACAGTTCAGCATATTCAACCTTTTTCTCTCTTGACAAGCTGCTTGAAAACTTGACAAATTTGGGATCCTTTTCTATACCAATATTGTACTCAGTTACATCAGCATCATCAGTTGAACCTTTAAACTTTACTGCCACATCATTTCCATCAAACAACCTTTCTAAAGGAACTAGTCCCTTTGGAATATGGTTGCTAGGCAGCTGAACAATATGGTGATTGGAAATTTTATTTAAAAATACATCTGCATGAGGGTTACTTTCATAATCATGATCCTGATCAATATGTAAAGAAGATAACTCATCAACAGACTCAAGAAAATTTTTGATCTCATTATCGTCCTCAAACACCTTCCAATGTTGGACATTGTCAGGTATAGAGGGTCTATATTTCACCTCTACATCATATTTGAGTTTGGGTGGAAATGGGACTCTGAAATGGCTTGCCGAGACAACCAAAGAATCAACCATGGTATTCTCCTCTCTTGGAATAAATGAAATGTTGAAAGCTATGAAGAAACTGTCAACTAGGTCCCATACTTCATTTCTGTATGTCTTAAGCCTAGGGTGCTTGGCTTGATAAATATTTTTGATCTGATGAACAATTAGTTATGCGTCCCCAAATACTGATAGCTCTTCAATCCCCATGTCTCTTGCAACCCTTAAACCCAAAACACAAGCTTCATACTCTACCACATTATTGGTAGTTTCAAATTCTAGTTTGTAGGACAAAGGTATATTTTCTTGACAAGGTGAAACAAAGGCCACTCCAGCACCAACACCTTCTTTAGAAGAGGCTCTGTCAAAGAACATCTTCCAAACATAGGTAGTTGGAGGAGGTATTTCACAAAAAGTAATGGGTTTCTTTCTGATTTCAAGAGGAGTTTCAGGAGCATCAGTGAGCTGCAATATGTTGGATCCCAAATCAGTGTCAAAAGAAAAAAGAGGATGGTTGGTGGGGTTTTCTTCATCGCTGTGTTGGATTACTAAGAGGGGGGGTGAATCAGTAATAGCGTAATTATAATCCTTTTTCTTCAAATGTTATATCAATGTAGAATTATTATCCAATAATGAGCAGTAAGAAATAAACAATAACACACATACATAATACACTAGTGTTTTACGTGGAAACCCAAATCGGGAGNCTCCCCAATTCTCTGGCTACAACCAGAAGGAGGCTACAACCCCCAATGTTCTCCGGCTACAACCGGAAGGTGGCTACAACCACCTGTCCTTACCCCGTCCTGCAACCCTGAAGTAGAAGTAGAATGATGGAACCACTGTCACACTATCATTGTTAGATATACCGATGTAAACCTGTACCAATAAATCTGAACCATGCATCAACCATGGATCAACCTATACCTCAACCTGTAATCAACTTGTACCATAAACAAGTGCATCAACCATGCACCAACTTGTAATCAACCTGTACCATAAACAAGTGGATCAACCATGCACCAACCTGTAATCAACCTGTACCATAAAGAAGTGCATCCAACCATGTACCAAGTATGTACCAATCATGTGTCAAATACTCATCAACTATGACTCATCAATATGTACTAGCATCATCAACTATACACCTCATGTATGTGCCAACTCATCAACTACTTGTCTCAACCATGTACTCAACATGTACCTCAACCAAAATCCCTCATCAATTTCATCATCCAAATCTGATTTGTAGCTCTGTAATTGACCTGGTGTATATGATCACATTCCTGTAAACCTTCCTTAACTTTAAAAACAAGAGACTAGCATTTTCATCAAACTTTTCTTTAGTCTCACATGCCTAGTTTTGAATTAGTCAACAACCCTAACTTGAAGTAATCATAACTTTGAACCTGTAACGTATAAATATTTGAAACTGATACACAATGTTCTTCATTGTGTTTTATGTAATTCCTCCAAGTGTCACTACTTGGAACCTCTTAGAAAATGATTTATAGCAAAAATGGCATACCTTGCTGAATTCTGGCTTATTCTAGAGAGCGACCTTGTAGAGTGTGCCCCGCACAAAATATTTGATGAATTGATCTGAAAATGTTACAAAAAATACTACAGATGATACCCTAACTAACACATTTGTTCTCAATGAATTTTGATCTTTTATGAAGAAGTTATGACGTTTTTACCCGAAACACCTGATTTTGACTAGTTTCAGGACTGGCCACAAACCCTATTTTCCACGGAGTGTACTCCAAAAATACAACGACCCACAAGCTGAATTTTTTACCAAAGATACTTGGATATGTTTTCTCACTTTCATAGAAATTTCACAGTCTAAATCATTATAGAAAACAATTTATAGAGAAAATGGTGAGATGACCTGTAAATAACATACCTTATAAAACACCATCAAAAGAGTTTATCCTTCCTTGCATTTCGGCCTTATTTTCTTCACCTTCACTCAGAATTCCGGTTTAGATATCCTTGGTTACCTCAGACACATATATATATTCAATATGCTCAAGTGTAATTCAAATGAGAAAGCCTTGCCTCTTATTTATACTCTCCAAGTAGCTTCCTTAAAAACATCTTCTAGGTCACTTGGCCCACTTTCCTTATTTTAGGGTTGGGTCCACTTCTAATTTCTCCATTAAATTTATTATAGAAATAATTTATTTTGTATTCACTTTGAATTATAATACACTCATCACTTCACTTTATTA
>JASDQU011402690.1:0-10105 GCA_032191745.1 Picea mariana | reverse complement strand
TATAATATTGTTTTTAAACTTTGGTCTGGTTTGCGCGCCATATTCTTGCTCTCGCCCCTTATCCTGTAGACCCCTAGAAATAACCCTGCAAACAAAAAAATATATCATAAATTTTAGATGCACGGGACGAAGGCCGGTCTAAGGTTCTAATCTCTTCATCAAGCAACACATGATGCACACCATTTTATTTGTTCAGTTGTTTGGACAGGTGTAATAGCAGGGTACTTCTCTCTTGTGTCACTTCATGTGCATACGGAACTTACATGGAACTTATCAGCGTTTCTATCTATGCTCTCACTACTCAGGCTGCAACATCACGAGAAAGATCCAACAAAATAAAGAGCCAACAGTTCTCACTTATGCGGGGCTCTTGAGGTGGCTTGCTTTGCTCAACATAGAAAATGTCAAATGGAAAGCAACAGAGTAGAATGAAGGTGATTACTTATTGATTATTAGCTCCAGGAATGCATAAAATTATTTAATGCAATTTCCGCCAGATGAGATCCACTCGTACGTTGAACTGAATACAGACATTTTTCTTCCAAAGGTTGCGAGACTAAATCCAACTTGAGTGTATCAATTTGATTTGCAACAATTTTCTTCCACATTGGCTATATCATTTCTAGACTGTCAGCGTTCATTTTAGGTTGCTGCACTCCCAAAAATTGGAAATGATATGCTCGAGTATGTTTCTAAAATGCGCATTCTCAGCTAGCATGCCACTATCGAAGTGATAATAAACGAATCGTCTGACCTCGTCGATTGTTTATGGGATTATCCATAAGGCTGACAGTGAATCAAAACTTATTCTCTGCATAAACATGGTGTGCATAATGTCCGTAAATATTTGCATCTTTGCGATAATATTCACAGCTAGTAGCCTTCTAGATACAACAACTTTCCTGTTCTTTAGCGTGGATAGCTATGGGGCCAAAGGAGACGGGAAGGTTGATGACACTGAAGCATTTTGGGCAGCCTGGAAAGCGGCATGCATGAGCATCTCGGATTCTGATGGGGTTTAACACCTCTTGGTATGGGGAGAATGCATAAGAGAAGGTGTATGGCCTTCTCTAGTGCAGAGAGGACTCATCGCCACAACAATGCTTCAACTATTCACAGGAAATGAGCATCATTGTTCAACAACTTTGCAAGAATAACATAAGCGGTTTAGTGTGGTTCGATATGTGTTTCTTGCATTATGATAATTTCTGTTTATTTTCACACTTAGAATCCCATGTCGTTCCTTTTAACTCCAATCCCCAGACTGTGAAGAGCAATCCAAGTTATTTTCATAATGAGGTAATCGGTCTACTTCGCTTTCTGCAGGGTGTATCTACTGATGTTGGAAGCAAGGGTTTCGCTGTAGGATCTATTATATCTTCTTCTAATAGGTACAAGATTTTCTCTTTGGTTGAATGCTGGAAAGGTTTGTCGGTGGAATAGTGTAGATCATGTATGTCAATAGCGTTCATAAGTTTCTATGAAAGTAGGGGGCGAAGCCTTGTTAGGAAATTGTAGAATTCGATACGACATATACCCTTTCTCGGAGCTATTTGTTGTCCTCGTAGTGCAGCAGAAAAAATCTTCATGAAACATGGCCATTATATGCGGGGATGTTGGAGGCGGATTGCTCGTCTTTGCCATATGCCCATTTCTAATTAAGAAAAAAATGATATTCGCGATTTTGCAGAGATTAGTCCAAATCAGACAAATAGAAAAGGATCATTGTTCAATCCCCAATTGGTGTTTATCTTGGACACATTGATTAAAGAAATGAATAATTTTGATGAAAACAAGAATCTTGGAAAGGGAGGCCTGAACTTAATGACTATCTACCACGTTGAATGCGCCCAAACCACGCTAGGACCCACTGTTGTGCAGCATGATCCCAATGATGCTAGTGTGAGTGATGCTACACAATATAGAAGAGTAGAGGCAGGTATGACATTTGTAAAGTTTGTTGAAAAGCATCGACGACTTCTAAATGCTTCTGTGCGGCAGAATCCAGGGTTATTAGAGAAGTCTCTTTTTTTTATGCACAAGACACCTTGTTTAATTGACTTTGACAACAAGCGATCATTTTTCCTCTCTCGGATTAGACAACAGAATGAGAAGCACAACTATAATCCACTCTGTATTTGTGTTCGCCGAACATATGTCTTAGAAGATTCTTACAATCAATTATGGATGCACTTGGTAGGTGACATTAAAGGGCGCTTGACTGTGTAGTTTCAAGGAGAGGAGGACATTGCTGTTGGTGGTTTAACAAGAGAATGGTACCAACTATTGTCCAGGGTGATATTTGACAAAGGAGCATTGATATTCACAATTGTTGGGAATCAATCAACGTAAAACAATTTATCATCAAGAGCGTGCCAGGATTCAGAAGGCTGGAGTTTATGTTGAAGAAAATGGATGCCTGCAGGGTCTCTTTGAGGTATCTCGTGCCTTTGGTGATCGCCAATTTAAAAAGATGACGCTGTCAACTAAAGTCCAAGCACAACATATGACGTAATTTGCAAGAATTCTATTAGTGTCTACTGAAGATTGGGTGTGAAATAGTTGCTCAAATATATACCTCAGCGTGTTGCAAAGAACCATGCTTGGATCTGGTATGGTTAAGGTAGGATTAGTTATTTTTGATATAGGACCTTCTACAAAAGATTGGTTTACATGGGAACAAGCATTTTTGCTTATAGCTATTATCTGCTACTATGCAATCATTTTTCCAATAGTTTGGTCGATCAAGAATCTTCGTGAAGCATCCAAGACTGATGGAAAGGAAGCTAGGAAGTTGGCAAAATTGACCCTTTTCAGGAAATTTTACATTGTTTTTATCAGCTATTTATATTTTACCCAAATCATAGTTTACACGCTCATAAAAATCACAGTGTACAAGTACAAGTGGGTGAGCAATGGTGCAGAAGAGGCTGTAAGTCTTTCCTTCTATATATTCACATTTTTTGCGGGGGATGATGATCTTTGTGCAGTTTTTTCCCAGTATTATTGGTAGACCAAGGCACACGGGAGTCATGGTTGGTATGGGTCAGAAGGATGCATATGTTGGTGATGAAGCTCAGTGAAAGCATGGCATTCTATCTGACATTATATCTCAATCGAAATTTGTTGTTTCTTCTCCCGCTTCCTCTCCATCTCCTATTGTCAGCTTCTAGGCAGAATGTTGTGCTACATTTACACAACTCCTTTGTGCCTGCCATGTATGTTACCATTCAAGGAGTGCTTTCTTTATATGCAAGTGGCGTACAACTGGTATTGTACTGGACTTTGGTGATGTTGTGACACATACTGTCCCAATTTATGAGGGATATGCTTTTCCTTTTTCCATCCTCAGACTGGACCTTGTCGGGCCTGATCTGACTGATTCATTGATGAATATTCTTACTGAGCGTCTCTGTTACGATCTTTTACGACAACTGCAGAACATGAGATAGTATGAGATGTGAAGGAGAAGTTAGCATATGTTCCCTTTGACTATGAGCAGGAACTAGAAACTGCAAAAACAAGTTCATCTATAGAGAAAAGCTATGAACTTCCCTATAGTCAAGTGATAACAATCAATGCTAAGATGTTCATAAACAACTTTCCTCTGCAAAACAGTAATGAGCAGCATTCATGGCGGCGTGCTAGCGCAGGTATAGAAAGTCTACAGCTATTGTTTGTTTTGTTTTATAATAAAAAATGATTGTTTTCTTGTATTTGTTTTTAATTTTCTCTCTTTTGGTTGTTTGATTTTAAAAAGATTATAATAACAAAAAAAAAATTGTTTGTTTTATTATAAAAACTAGTTTTAAAGAATTTCATTTTATGTGCCTTGTTTTATTATAAAAATATAAAACCATCATAAAAATAATTTTTTTTTGTTTGTTTTAGAGATTATAATAATAATAAAAAAATTGTTTGTTTTATAAGTTTTAATGAATTTCATTTTTATGTGCGTTAAAAATATAAAACCATCGTAAAAAGAAAATTTATGTTAAACATAAAAATAAAAATAAAAATAAAATTTAGTAATAATAATAATAAAACATTTAAACATTAAAAAAAATAAAAAAATAATATACATTAGCAAATGGATTGCAATCAAGTCTTCCTAAAAACAATATCAAAACATGTTTTTGCGATTTTATGATTTTATGCTAAGCAAGAAATCAACGATGAAACAAACGTGTGTGCAACAACCACGATAAGAGGTATAAAACACATTTTTTTTACTTTGTCGCATTTGTCCTTCTTTCTGCATGTTATATTTTTGATCTCACAAGTTTTCATGCAGGATTTGTACTAAGTTTTTTTCGGGAGCACGGTCGATCGCATCTTGCTGCTGAAGTGATTTTCAAAAATCACAAACACTTTTGAAAAATGACATGCTTTCTTGACTATTTGAAGGAGTTGTTACTCATCATAAACATTATGACTTTTGTTGTTACACAACGACCATTCATCAACCCATTTTGCGTCATGAATTCTTTCTTCCGAGTTATCCTTCAAAGCAGATTGGTCATCCCTATGTTGAATCCCATCTTCCATTGAATTATCCTTCATGACTTCACACACGTCTACCTTTCTAAGTCGCATACATCTCTTTAGTTTTTTGAGTTCCGTTTTCCTTGTCAATAAAACTATCCAACTCCCTTTCCATGACTACATTGCCTTGCCATACACAGTGTTACTACTGAGATATTTTTATTTATAGTCCTACCACTCTTTTTATCAGAACTCATGTTGACTGATGTGGGATTCCTTAAGGCCCAAATTTCAACAAACCTTGCCCCATCGACCTCAACACCTTATCTGGGATATAGACTAGAGTTCCTTTTGAGTACCTGGGCTTGCATGCCTTAATGACAAGTTCTCTCACTAACAATCATGGGAATACATCAATGTCCTTTGATCGTCAGATCTTGCAAGTGACTCGACATCATCTCATTCATTCACACTTCGCAATATGTAATCGGGTACCTTGGCACTCATTGACATCAATGGTGAGTTGCCTCACATTAGTTAACGACATTCATCATTGGTCGGTAATCCAATGACTTATTTTCATGCTCGACATCGACACATTCATTTGCATAATTAGAATTGTACCATCATGTTTAGCAACAGGTGAAGACTATACACTTTTCATGACTCTATCAATAGTTAGAGCAGCATGACTTCATTCATATGAGAGTACCACGGTTCCACTTTCATACTTTCTCTTTTCCATGATTCATTCAGTAGCAGTTCAGATTCCTCCACTTCACATTCTCTGATCCATCCGACAACAGTCACCATTAAAGTAGCAGTCACTTTTCACATGATCCTGCAGAAGGGACATCTTCCATACTCTAGTAGCCACATCAACAATATTCCTATTGCATAGTTCATCAAAATTTTGGGTAAGTGGAGGTATGTTATTTTCTAAACTTTAATCTTGTAATTCCTCAGTTGCTAGCAATGAATAATTTGGAAAATTCCCTCACCCAGTTCCCTTTCCTTTTCATTTCTATGACTTATGCCACGTTGCATCAGGACATGCAACAAGTTAAGTTAGGGGGTAGGGGACTTTATTCACTATCATCACTCCATTTTTCAATGACCATAATTCCATTTTTCGTCTCATTTACCATTTATGAACATTTCTTTTCCAACGATACTCTGTTTCACTTTGCTTCATAAGCATTGATATACATATTGACATGATTCACAAATATAGAAAAAAGGGCTTTCTTATACTCAGTGATGTTTCCTTATGCACATTGATAGCATACATTTTCTAGTAAGAATATGGGCAAATTATTATCATAACATCAAGAGAACAAATAACGAAATGGATGTTGTTAACACAAGAACCAACATTCTTTATATTCATGGTTGTCACACAAGAACCAACCATAAGAAAATGTCAGTTGTTACTCATGTAAAACCCATCCTGGAAACATTTATTATCATCACTCAAATCCAACATTTAGATGCCAAAATTTCTTGAGAAGATCCATGCATGGTTGCATGAGAACATGCAACAAGTTAATTTGGAGGGCATGTTGGGGCTCAGAAATGTCCTATTCTCATCCACCTTTCCCTTCATTATTCTTCACATTTCATCGCCCCATTAAACTTTCATGATATCATTTCATAAATATACTTGGGTTTCACCTTATTGTTCTCCACTTTATTCATTTTAGTATTAAAATAGAATTTGTGATTAAATGTTAGAAAATTGACATGTTTTCATATATATCTCAAAAATGTGTTGTTACACATGATTTTGGTCATCTTGGTGATATCTTAACAAGGGTGTATTCAGGCTCCCAACTAGAACTTTCTCTTGAGAAAAGTGGCATTTATCTCCTTCTAGAATACATATTTTTAAAGTGGGTTCACAGGCTGCCTATAGCCTAGGGTGCGAGAATGCCTCATTCTCGCAGGCCTCCTTCATCTACGGTGAGAGCTTCTCTCATTTTGCTCTATACATAGGGTGCGAACTTGTTTTTAATCTTTGGAAAGAGAAGAGGTCTCGAGGGTTCTAGAAGGGAATCTTCTAGAGAATGAGTTGGCATTCGTATGGTTGTCATTTTACTGGCTTCTCTGATTTGATGGGATCATTCTCATCCATGTAACCATCTCACCCTCTCCTATATATTGAAAGGATTCTCATGGAAAAGGTTAAGCAAGATTGAATGAAGAATTGGTGAAAGAATTGTGTGAAGAACCTTGTTGAGACAGAAGCTTGAAGACTCTAGTTGGTCTATCAAGAGATATTGGATCTTCTTCATGCAAGTTCAAGAACAAGTGTGTGTGTTGGAACCAAGAGCCACCAAAAGGAATCTTTCGACATCAAGGTGTTGGCAGCCATTTTCATTCCTATCTTTTCCTTACAAGCTGCCTACATAAGGTTTTTGCACTCGCATTACTCGTCGCAATTTTTTAAAATAAAACGACACTATTATCTTTCGCTTTCGCATACCTGCTTTTCGTTTTCATTTTTACGACTGCAAGCATGAAAACCTAGAGTTGGAAGTCATGTTGATTGCATTAAAATGATTTTTTGGATTATTATAAATCTTTTTGTTTATGTGGTCATAACTCTTTTACCTCCAACTCACTACTGGTCATACATTTATCAAAACACCAAACCTCCACTCACTTTGCATTTGACCATTGTCAATATGGTTTCGATTTAGCAATGGTTATATGATATTTTGGTGTCTTTGATCAAATCCTTGGTGGAATGTTTTTATTGAACACATTAATTTTGGGGTCGAATCGTTGGTGCAATGTTCAACATATTGGTTTCTTTTAAATCATACAAATGCCATTGTTTATTTAACATTCGGATCGAGTTTTGGTTATGTATTTCATGGTTTTCAATGGTTATGTGATAATCCATTTGACATGTTGTTTACACTGCTTTTGATATACACTATTGTGATTTGAATGAAACATTTTACCAAGGCGTTGTCGATTGTACAACTGACATGATAGTTTTGCATGGTCCCAAATTACTACACCACCCTCGCACACATAAGCATTAACATTCTTCCTTGCATTTCGGGCTGCCTCTGCTTGTTTTGGGGAAGCTGTGAGAAAATGGTTCTGTGTCTACCCTGTCAAACCCCCTCGTTGATTACCCTGTTAATCTTGTGCTATTTGCTATGGCTCCAGTAGTGTGAATCGAACCCAATGACGTTCAAGCTTTGTTGTTATTTGATAACGCCCGGGAGGACCTAGAGAGGAATGGTTGGAGGGTTTTTATTGAGAAGTTTGAGGGTTTCAACCTCGCAGTCGCTCAACAATTTGCACTTACATTCGATGAATGCAGGGCCAAAGTTGGGGACATCCAACTCGAATTGAATGAAGATTTCCTCAGCTCAGCCACTGGTCTGCCAGCCAAAGGGAAGAAATGGTTTAAAAATTCTAAGGTTGATGAAGTACCATGGTCTACCCTGTTTACCTCAAGGAAAATTAATAGTTGTGACAAAGGTATGCCAGTCATAGCTCTTAAGTCTAGGTGGCATGATTTGTTGGCCATTATCAAGCAATTCATTACATGCGAGGGTAGATATGGTTTAGTTTTCCTATACCACCTCCGACTGCTCATGAGTTTCATAGATTTTCCTTTGAATATGCCACATTTCCTCCTTCGGAGTTTGTATAAAATGGCTAAACGTTTCAAGAGGGAGAAATCCGACTCCAGCCTCTTCCACCACTGTTTAATTAAAATTGTTATAGTCCATCATTTGAGTTTGAGTGGCGACTGTTGGGAAGATTTCTTGTTGAGGAATGGCTTTGCCAGTCCTGAAATTGGACAAGTTGACAAAACCGTGGTCACAGAAACCGTTGTCGGCCCTGTTGTGCCCCCTCCTACACTCTTACTCGCTGTTGAACCATTGACCTACCCGAACGATAACCTACCCGACACCCTGCCTGACTCATGTCTAAAAGATAGTACTAAGCCTGTTAAGAGGCCTGCAAAGAAAAAGGGTAAGGGTAACAATGATGTCAATTGCAAGGGTAAGAATGCTGCATGCTGGGTATCAAGGTGTGCTCACAATAAACCTAAACAAAACACAGACCAAAAACCAATTTTATTGAGTGAAGATTCAGATTCCGAAATCGAGCGGTTTCTAACCAAGGAGTATCCATACTCACACGGCCTCTGTTCAGTCAAGCCCTATGACTATGTGACGAACCTCCCGCCATGCCTTAGAGATGACCCCAACTTCCCCGGGATCAAGCTCGATAGTGGAACTGCTGCTAAATTAAGAGATTCTTCACCTGTAATTACACGGCCTGATCAACCACAATGCAATGAATGTAACTCTTGGCTCGACTGACATTATACAGATTTCCCTCTGCTCCAATCCTTAATCAAGTCCTTAGAGGACCAAGTAAATGTGTTAACCAAGGAAAATGACAGACTGCAAGCTAATGATAAAAGGCAAAAGACCACGGGCTCTTTCATTTTCAAAAATGTAGAGGCGGCCACTGCCATTGTTAATTCAAAAATAGCTTGATCGAATCGTATCCCTGAAACCAAGGTATGGTATTTCAACAATGATTTTAGAATGATTTTGTTTGTCTTGAATTAGCATAAACGATTTGTTTGCTTATCGTATCTATTTCTATTATGATGGAATTGATACAATACGATTTTTTTTGTAAATAATAACTAGCTATAGAATCGTGGGATTCTGTAGCTAGTCATAAAAATTTGAATTTCTGTTGATTTTGCAACTAAACGCAATCTGAAATCGTGTATTCTTGTGCAATTTCAGGCCACAAGAATTTTAAAGGAGCTTGGATCGACTGTGTCATATTTGAACATGTTTTTTCTTTACATACTTTTGGATTAGGCTGTTAGTCTTTAGATAGAAATAGAAATCTAGGAGATTGTTCCCATATTTTTTTGCAACAGTTTTGATAATTTCCACAAGGAATGTTTTCATCCTGTGGCCTTTATATATGTTTTATTTTTGTAAAACAAAACCATCGCTGCTTGAGAGCAGAGACTATGGATTGATGATTATTCTGACTGGAATGAAAGTGGATGTTTGTACGGCTTTAGCTTTCAATACATTATACTTTTGTTCAAGTTTTAGTTCATTTCAATTTGTAATCAAATTATTGACTACTTTAGATATCAAAATTTGTTATAGGTTGATGTGATGTGATTTAAATAGTGTCCATATTCGATGTATCTCATTTTACATACAACACGTATCCTGTTTTAATTTAATGAACATAAGGTTAATCTTCTTTTTTAAATGAGCAGTTATATACTAATGTTTGCAGTGGGATTTATCTTAACGTAATCATTTGTAAATTATAAAATTGTTGTTGCTACATCATTTACCTCTTCTATCGTTATCATTCAGAAGCATTGTTGCTTCACGTTTACGTGAAGTATTAGAGAATTTGATGTGGGTTGGCCTCATCAAACAATGAACGCAGATGCCTATGTACAGGACAAGTAGGAGATGATGATTTCAGGTTAGTTTGCTATTTTATTTTAATAGTTTAATTAATATGAGAATTCTTTGTAGTTTAGATAGATATACAGTACAGATTACCATTTCCATTGCTTAGTTAGATAGCTGTT
>JASDQU011402689.1:27116-43542 GCA_032191745.1 Picea mariana | reverse complement strand
AAATGGGTAATTAGATATAATAAATATAAGAGGACTTCTTAGAAGGTTCTACTTCTAGAAGATTCCTCCTCTAGAATGTTCTTAGGTGATGATAACACTATATAAAGGGGTTTAAACAATGTAATGAAACATGAAGATAATTATTGTATTGTGAGTTGTAGCTCAATAGGAGGATGCCCCCTCGAAAAGGCAAGTGAACAGGAGAGGATCCCTTCCATAATAGGATCCATTGTATGGTGTTGCCCTACCTCAAGGGTTTGGTAATAATAAAGTGTGGTTTCTTCTATCTTGCTTTGTGGATCTATTGTGTATTCAGTATTTGTGGTGATTATATTTGTAGATCTATTTTGGTTCTTAACATTATAGGATGCCATAACTGTGGGTCGACCTGGAAACGAGTGTCAATTAAGAATATGATTATTAATTAAAATAAATTGAAAGAAGAACCAAGTTCACCCAATAAACTTAAAGGATAGTAGTAAAAGAAGAAATTTGTTATTAAAATAACATAGTTGTTAATAAATGAAAGGGTGTGATGGTTCATTATTAAAATACACAATGGTTAAAATGTCATACCTTTTGGGATACTATATAAACATAAAGGTATGGTGAAAGAAAGGTGTCTCTGCAGTCGAGATCAAAAGCAAAATCATAGGCCAAGAAGGAAAGATGAAGATACTTATGAAGTGAGGGTGGAAGGGAGGAGCAAGGAAGGATTCATATCCTTTACTAAGTAAAGTGTGAAAACATGGGAGTTGGTGCTTCCTAGGGTTGGTTCCCTAAAACAAGGGAGTTGGTGATTCCTAGGGTTGGTTCCCTGAAGAAGGGGATTTGTGTCTCCAAGATTTGGTTCTCTAAAGAGGTTTGGTGTCCTTCACAAACACAAGATTATTCTTTATAAACATTGTAATGCTTGTTGAAGTATACTTATATAATTGATTTTTTAAATAAAAAGTCCATTGTTGATCAATAGTGATGATAATTAGAATAACAAATTAATTACTAATTGTTTAAAAATGTAATATTGATTCACCCACCCTCTCAGTATTTCCAACAATTGCTATCAGAGTGAGTGCCTTCAACACAGTCTAATAAATGGAAGGTAGATCCTGAAATAAATGGATCATCAAGAGGGAATGTCTTCCAACAAAGCACCATTGTTTAAGGGAGATGATTATGCTTTCTGGAAAATAGAATTAAAAGTTACATGTTGGCTCTTTGTTTTTATGTTTGGCAATCTATACTAGATGATTACATTGCACCAACTACTCCACCCATAGATACTACAGGAAAGAAGATTTGCAATGACAACTCAAGAGAAGTCAATGCCATTGTAGGAGGACTAAAAAATCCTATATTTGTGCAAGTAATGCATTGTAAGTCAGCTAAAGGGATCTGGAACAAACTGGAGGTTATATGTGAAGGATATAGAACAGTCAAGGAATCCAAACTACAAATCTACATAGATTGATTTGAAAATATGAAGATGAAATAAGAAGAGAACATTGTTGAATACCTTCATAGGGTAGATGAGGTAGTTAACTCAATCAAAGAAGCATGAGAAGAACTTTAAGAGAAACCTATTGTAAAAAATATCTTAAGGTCATTGCCTATGAGGTATAATGCCAAGATTTCCACAATTGAAGATAGACCAGAACTTGAAAAACTCACAGTAGATCAGCTCCATGGAATTCTTGCAGTATATGAGATGAGAACATAGAATGAAAAAACATCAAAAAAAGAAACAACATTTAAGGCATCTAAATCAAAGAAGAAAAAAGAACATATGTCTAATGAAGATCATTCAGACATATCAGATGTATAAGAGGCCACTTTATAAAGAGACTCTAGAAAGGATTTGGAAAATATAAAGGAAAGTTACCCTTAAAAGGTTTCAACTGTGGCAGAATTAGACACTTTGCTAACAAATGTCCCTATCCCAAGCAGGGGGATAATGATGATGAAGAAGCCCACAATAAGAAAAACCAATACAAGAAGAAATTTTATAAGAAAAATAAAAACTTCTACTCCAAAGAAGACATCAACTCTTCAGACATAAGTGAAGATGAAGATTCAAACCTTCTATTTATGGGAATGAACACTCAAAATACTAATATAGATAATGAAGAAAACTCTAAAAGTGATGTTGAAGTAGATCTAGAAGCATAACTGATTAGTGCTCTGGAGGAACTAAGAAAGTATAAAAATAAGAACAAGATACTTAGGGAACAAATTCAAGAATTTGAAGAATCACATTAATCAAGAGAAATAGATGCATCAAGAACCATAAATGATTGAGAGAGATCATTAGTGATTTGAAGTACCAGCTCCTGGAAGCTAAAATAATTGAATAAGTCATTTTAAAACAACTCAATGATAGAGAAAAAGTATGTGAGAAGATAGAAGATAAGATTGAGTTGCTAAAGGTGAATTTGAAAAATAAAATAAGGGATCAAAATTTGAAAATAGTTCAAAAATATTGGATGAAATTCTCAATAGTCATAGGTTTCCAAACATCAAGACTGGTTTGAGATACACCCAAGACTCAACCTCTACATCACAAGGATAAGTCAAAAGGCCAATCAGTTATGCAGATGCTCTAAAAGGATCCTTAAGAAGAGAAGATAATAAGGAAAAGATGATACCATTGAAAACTATTCCACAGAAACAAAAATCAACACTCCCTACTAAAGTAAAAGTTGACAAGAAGAATACAATCACCAAAAGGAATCCCCCTAATAAATATCTATTTATTGGATATTGTTACTCTTGCAATAATTTTGGACATAAGGCAATACACTGCAAAGTTTATGGACAATACAATCATAGAAATGTCCAAAGATATAAGAACGATAAGTACAATACAAAGAAGAGACACTATAACTCATTTTCTCCTTTGCAAAACTTCAATATTGAATGCCAAAAATGAAACAATTATGGCCATAAGGCCAGTGAATGTAGATTGCCAAAACATTCCATGAAGGCAAGTATCTCTAACATTAAGGAAAATTATAAAAATATATGGAGAAGAAAAACTAAAGTACAAAGGAAGAAAAATGATGAAGATATTGCACCTAAATTTGATAAAATTGACAATAGGAGTATGATGGATGAAGTGTCTGATAAAGGATATGAAAATGAGAGTTATGCATATAAAGTATATCAAGCTCAAGACAAGAAAACTCCTAAAGAAAAATATGACACAATTACAAAACTTGATAATGTCATGCAAGTAGATTATCCATTACCCAAAAAATGGAAAATGAAAAAAGAAAATTCTCAAAACAAGGATAAAGAAGCTTCTGGTGCGCAAAACAATGATGAGGATGATGAACCTTCAATAGGAGATCAATCAGAAGAATTAAGCGATGATGTTCTTGGAAATTTTCAAACACTATTTTGATGATCTACTAAAACTTATCCTCAAAAAAAAAATATAAACAAAATAAAGGAAGGAGGAATTAGGGAAGACTTAAGATTGTTCCTATTGATACCCCTATGAGTATTGAAGCAAAAAAAAATGAAGAGGCTCTTGGAATACAAATGAATGAATAGATAACTAGCATCATTTAAAACAACATGGTTTGATGGTATAATTCTATGCAAGATGTGACATGGTTTGTTGCAGGCCTCCATCTACCCAGGAACAATGTCGGTTATGTATTCTCTCAGCGAAGTTATGTGAATGGTTTATGAGGAACATTTGTCATGGTACATGGCTGGTACATATGTCTAGGGATATTTATAGGAAGAGCATACTATTCTTGATTAGTTGATCTATGTTCTAGTTGTGAATTATTATTTGAAGCAGAAGCAAATTGCAGTGATAGAATATTGTTCATCTTGCAGAGAAGACAGGGGGAGTTATTCTTCTTCCCATGATTGGTTGTAGCAACATGATTCCATGGGGAGACATTCATAGACAGGGTGGGTATCACCTCAAGGGGAATATCACCCTAAAATGAAATATCACTTTTTTTCATTGCTATCAAAGGGGGAGGTTTTACTTTGTTGCCATCAATTCCAAAGGGGGAGAATGCTGGACATGGTATTTTGTTGTTGGCATTGATTTCAAGAATATAAATATGATATTTTCATTATATGTCTTTGAGTTCCTAAATCTCAGGAGAGATAACATAGTAGGTTGTGCAGAAGACATAACATGAGGTCCAGAGGATTTCTGTATAAACCTAAAGCTCAGAAGAGATAGCCTTATGATTGGATAAAGACAATGCATAAAGGAGTGCATTGGCACAAAGCTTAGAAGGAAGAATGTTAATCGAAGCTCAGAAGAGATGGAACATTTGAAGTAACACAAGAGACAAAGTTATGCAAGTGAAGAAATCCTTTTGTAAAGGATCGAGTTACAAGAGTCGTTCATTCTTAGTTTAGGACAATCCAGGATCATTAGATTGAGGTGAAGTCATAGGTTGGGAAGGATTGAATCTCAACTGTTGGATTAACATTATGGACCGTTGGATCAACATTATGGACCGTTGGATCAAGTAGTGGATAAATTACTTCGACACTTTTCCACTTCGCCACTTCACGTGATTACTGGAGACAAGGAAGAATCCATGAAATTCCAAAGTCATGAAATAGTTCCTACCATTGATTAGGAAGGATCTTCAGATGATTTCCCAGCCATTAGATCAAGATTTGATCTAGAGTTAATCATTGACCGTCGATCTGGAATGGAAATGTTGAACCATCATATCAAACTAAAGGAAAGAGGGTGGTCAACTCTGGAGCTGACCACTTCAGTGAAAAGGAGTTTGAAACATGTAAGTTTACATGAAGGTGAAAGCCATGAAGTCACGAACTCCCGTCGATTGTTGGATCAGAGGAAGAGTAGGGAAATTAGTCAACCATTGATATGGAATGAATATTGAAACCACTAGATCGCGCTGAAAGGAAGAAGGTGGTCAACTCTAGCATT
The DNA here is from genome assembly GCA_032191745.1 of Picea mariana. Taxonomy (NCBI): domain Eukaryota; kingdom Viridiplantae; phylum Streptophyta; class Pinopsida; order Pinales; family Pinaceae; genus Picea; species Picea mariana. The sequence goes on along the minus strand of JASDQU011402689.1, from coordinate 38,603 downwards.
GACCTACTCCAACGATAAGAATCTCAGTTAAACAAATAAATCTCGAACTCTAGAGCCCCAAATTTAATAGAGGTCTTCAATCAAGAAAAGGAAATATCTACGATGATAGATCTATTCGGCACTTTTGAAATTCAGGAGTATTAGATCAAAGTCTCAAAAGTGTCATATTCCTGAAGCAATGACAATCGTTAGATCAATAAGAAACTTCAGATGAACCTATGACTATTAGATCCAGGAGGAAGACATGTGACACATCAGTAGGCCCATGTGAGCAAGACCATCTCAATAATAGATGACACGTGGCCTAATCAGATGATGACAATTGTCAAAATACATATGGCACATAAGGTCTGTGAAAGTCACAAATCAAGGTGACATGTGGCAACCACTCAGCCAATGCCACATCAACAGTGATGTCAAAAAGCCACATCACTCTGGGACTACATCCTCTAGGGATACCAATCTTCTCCTATCAACAAATATACCCGAAGCTTCGAAGGTAGAATTCATGAACTAACATTTGGTCGTTGATCTAAGATCCTACAAAATATTTCTTGATTGTCCAATCAAGTATAGTTGAAGGATAGAGTAAGCATGAATCACGAAGTAACGCTAACCGTTGATCTACTTCGGGAGCATTCTCGATCGTCGATCAAGCATAGGGGAAGGATAGTGTAAGAGGAGGTGTTAACTGAAAGCAAGTGGTCACCGCCATTCTGTGACTTATTTGGTAGGTAAACCTCTGGAAGAATTTCTCTACTATAGATTCCTGGAGCCACAAATAACTGAAGTCCCAGAGTGAATGAGAATCGTTCATCTCAACTCTTGATTAAGTCGTGATTGTCTATTTTGTTTTAATCCTATGGATAAGCCAGGATCGTCCATCCAATGGAATATTAAATATTGACCATCTGATCTACTAGTGAATACAGTATATGCACTTCGGCAAAATTTAATCGAGGAGGGTTGGAAGACTGCAAAGGACAAAGTCCTGAAGGAGAAAGTACCATAGAACTTGGTTCTAGCAGCGGTAGCTTGATAAGGTAAAGAACCTAATAAGGAGTGTAAAGGACCTAGAAGTAAATAATCCCTCAGACATTTGAATAAGGTCCCATGTAGAATAATAAGGGCGAAAGGAGAAAAGTGCTAACATAGTAACGTGTGAAATGGATAAGCCTGTGGTCACAAAGGAAAGTGGATTGAAGGAAGTGCATATCTGCAAAATTTGAATATGGAAATAAAAAATCCAGATTAAATCACATACAGGGATAAGAACATGGATCTAGCCACCGGTTGCATGCAAAGGAGAAAAGGTTTAGCACCTTTAGATTTGGTGCTTGAGGAATGTTACACCAATATAGGTTGTTAGAGATCTGTGTCAGGGACAATGTTAAGCCTGAATGCACTGCAGAGGTCCTTGGACACCTCATTATGGATTTGATGTGCAATTAGTCAAATTAGAGGCTCCCATAAGTGTGGGTTGACTTGGAAACCAACACTAATTAAGAATATGATTCTTAGTTAAAAGAGATTGAAAGAAGAACCAAATTCACCCAATAAACTTAAAGGATAATAGTAAAAGAAGAAATTTGTTATTAAAATAGCATAGTTGTTAATAAATGAAAGGGTGTGATGGTTCATTATTAAAATAAACAATGGTTCAAATGTCATACCTTTTGGGATACTATATAAACAGAAAGGTATGGTGAAAGAAAGGTGTCTCTGAAGTCCAGATCAGAAGTTTAAAAGAAAAAGCAGAGTCCAAGAAGGAAATCTGAAGATACTTATGCAGTGAGGGTGGAAGGGAGGAGCAAGAAAGGATTCATATTCTTTACTAAGTAAAGTGTGAAAATAAGGGAGTTGGCGCTTCCTAGGATTGGTGCCCTAAAAATAAGGGGTTTGGTGCCCTAAAACAAGGGAGTTGGTGCTTCATAGGTTTGGTGCCCTGAAGAAGGGGATTTGTGTCTCCAAGATTTGGTGCTCTAAAGACGATTGGTGTCCTTCACAAACACAAGATTATTATTTATAAACTTTGTAATACTTGTTGAAGTATACTTATATAATTGATTGTTTAAATACAAAGTCCAATGTTGATCAATAGTGATGATAATTAGAATAACAAATTAATTAATAATTGTTTAAAAATGTAATATTGATTCACCCCCCCTCTAAGTATTTCCAACACCTCTAATCCTAAAAGGAACAAGGAGTGCTGATTGTGGTTCATCTTGAACATAAGATATTTCGAGAATTTATTTTGGGAAAGACTCATTCGGGAAGTCTCATAGTAGTTGGACATTCTGAAGAGGTGAGTATGAACGTAGGGATTTTATTAACTGAGGTGCACCTTTAAACCAAAAATGGATATGGGTCTTCAGGTCAAACATATATTAGCCTTCAAATCTGTTGGAATTAGGTGACCTCGTTAAAAGAGGCATGCAACTTAAAAAACCACTAAATATATGGACCATTGATTGGTGTGAATTATCAACCATCCGATTTACCAGACGTGCAAGTCTACTGGAAGAGGTAAAGGAAGAGGGGAGGGAACCCACTCCTCTTGTATCCAATAAATAAGTGACAGGTGGAGAATTTTCATTGGGTACAAATCAATGAGGGTGGATGAATGAGTGTATGCCATGTGTCAGTCAATTAGTGGTGGGACCCACAATTATCAATGGAAAGAGTCAAGAGAAAGAGATTAAGTGTTAAGATTTAATCTCGACTGTTCATTGGGGTATCAAGATTAAATATTGATCATACAATGGAGATTGGATTTTGGGAAAACCACAAGGCACCTTAAAATGACAGTTCAATGGAAATAGCCCGATAATTTTGTGGGAAGTGCATCTTTCGATAGTTTTGCAGTAAGGGCATATTTTGATTATGTTGTAGGAAGTGCATCATTTGATGGTGTTTCGGGAAGTGTATATTCTGATAGTGTTGTGGAAGGAGGAGTTGAAATAGTGAGTCTGATAGCTTTGCGAGATTCAAAATTTGGAAGGAGCCCTGAGCACGTGTTAATGGGAAAATTTGACTTGCCATCAACTGGAAGAATGGATCCGGTCCAAGGTTGTCTAAATAACCCAAGCCGTTTGGTGTAACCTATTGTGACAGGTTTAATGGCTCTGTTAGCCAACTAGGGTCCTAAAGATAGAAAAATGAAATAAACTAACTAAAGAAAAGATTCTAACAATCGACACAAAAATTACAAATATTTATCTAAGAATGTGAATATACAAATGATTATGAACAGTTTATATACAGTTTACAAGGTTTGCATGAAATCTTGCGAAAATGATTGTTTGATAAAGTTTCTAAATCAAATATGAACAACACTTCTTCTTTTTTTTCTTTTTAAAGATATTAAACAAATAAATACTAAATAAATATGATTGAAACAACGATACATAAACAGTCAAAGCTAATTTATGCAATCATCATTTCATTAATAATTAATTTAACTAAATAACACACAAACTAACCTGTAGCTGATTGGCGAAACTAGTATTATCTTTCTATGTTGTCTGAGCTCCTTCTTGTCCTGCTTGTGAGGAAAACCCATGACAGAACAATACTAGTACTTCTAGAATAAATTCAAAGAAGTGTTTGATGTGTTGGAGTGAGAATATAGCAACAGAATGATGACTGATTAAAAATCATGTGATGTTATGATAATCAATAACTAAGAACGAGAGAAAACTCAATTATGAGTATTGATTTTATCCATCATTTAATATTAGGAATAAATTTTGTAATAATCAAATAACAAATTGATCACACATACAGAATGGAATAACAAATTATGGACAACATATAATATTTAATAGTATGAAAACACCATATGATGACAAGCTAAAGCTAAAATCAACCATAATAACATTCTCATAATACAACAATAATGAAAGAATGAAATGGAATAAGAATCACACAGGTCTAAAGCCAAAGATGAATTGCTTTTCCATATTATTTCTCAAAATCACATGCCCATACTATAGTCTTGGGAGAATTTTTTGGATAATAGACTCTTAAAGATGGAAAAAATTAATTTATACATAAATGAGAGAAATTAACCATGTATTGATAAAAAGACTAAAGCTAATTTAAATCAATTCATAATCAATTATTAAAAGAATATGAAGATATTATAATGAAAATAAAACCATTTTACTCACAGGACAAAAGCCATTAAGCAACCTGGAATTCCATGTTCTTCTTTGAAAATACTCGTCCATTCTCCCAAAGATTCCAACCATCCGTTACTCCATTTGAAAAGAAGAAAAGTTTAAAAAATAAATAATATACAAAAGAGAAAAGATAAAAATCCTCCTCTCCAATTCTTGGATCTTTTGGCTCTGAACTTTCTCATATATTTAATTAATACAGTGAGTGAAAAGTCTGGGCGTCACTAATAATTTCCACCACCTGAACTTTTCCTCGTAAAGACACACAAATATCTCTCAAACCATGCATTTTTTGGGGAAAATATCTACGCAGAAGGTAAACGGGTACATTTGGGAAATGGGTTTTCAACTGTTACTTCAAATTCCTCACGGTTTGGCTGCAATCAATCCTGCCAAATCACCTGTCTGATCTTGACGCCTTTCCAAATTTTATCTGTTGTTGCTCATAATTTTTTTGTAGCAATCCAATATTATTTTTGGATCAATAATATTGAACGTATTTGAATAATAAAATTAAGCCATGATCAGATTTGTATCAAATATTTGATAATAAAAACCTGTGAAACAAAAAGAAACCTAAATTAATAACCTAAAAATTGTGAATAAAACAAAATCTAGAACAATAAAATAAAAAATGAATTTAAACTAACTATAAGTTCTAAACAAACATTGTTTATAATTTCCTTTCAAACATGATCTTAAAATTCTAGAAGCTTCAAGTTAATGGAGAAGAGAAAAATATTAATTTTGGTTTTTAACAAAATCAAACAAATGATAGATAATTGTTTATTATTATTATTATTATTATTTTGAAATGAGATACAAAAAGAATTTAATTAATTAATATCACCAAATGATTTTATGAAAATGAGAAACCAACCAAGATATTATTTGATGAAGTATTGAACACATTAGTCAAAATAGTCAAACTTGCTAATGAGGGAAAGAAAGAACAGATAATCATAATTTAAATGAAAGTAAACAGTTGATAAAAATTAACGTTTTTGTTTAAATTGAGATTTCTATGCTCGTTTCTAAATTTTGACATATACTCTTGTAATGAATGTCTCATACTATAGTGAATGTTTTAAGTTTGTCTCAAATCAAGCCAAGGTATGGAACTATTTGAAAATGTTGATTCTGTAGCTCATCATAATTATGAAAATTCTAATGGGGGCCCTTTAAATTTTGTAAACATTTAGGGGGAGTTTTTGGGGCCCAACAAATGGAGACTTCTTGGGTGAAGCAGTTATCTTTGATCTGGTAATATTTCATCCTAGGAATAAAAGAATAAGACTTTAGAAAAATGATTTAAGCTCCTTGAAATAAATTTACTCTGATACCATATCGTATTAGGATAAGCTCAATGTTATAACCAGACAATAGAATTTTCTTTGCAGGGGATTATAATCTGAAATAATGTCTTAATCAAAGAGTCACGATGTTTATAAAAGAACTTCAATATCGTTGACAGAGCCACTACTGCTAGAAGACATCCATAGCCTCGACAAGAATGTCATTTAACCCACCCAAATTCTTTAATCCCATCCAATAGTTGTATCCACATAATGTATACTTCCATAAAAGTTAATTTAAAAACATATACATGCTACCTCTCGACCCGACATTGCTTCGTTGTCAGCAAGCCTGCTTAGTACCCCGACAAAGTTATCTTGGTATCATGTGTGCATTTACCTGCTGCCAACGAGACTGTTCAGTACCTCGATGAGTTTACACACACTTCCCACACATAAGTTCTTTCAACCCTCTTATTCCACTTTTAAATAGTAATACAATTATAGTTTTATTGATGACAAAGAGAGAAGAGTGATACTTGAGGTTAATTGCAATACATGTGAATAGTTGATCATGTTATTTATTTGCTTTCAAAACTGGAAGTTTTATCATGGTTTAGATATTTTAGATTCCCTTTAAGAAATCATCTAGAGAATGGGGAAGCACTTAAAAGTTATTCCTTAAGAATATGGATGGCATAAAAAGTTTAAAGATCGTCGTAATTCTCAAAGATTTAAACAATATATCTGGTGTAATACTCTGGCAAAGACAATTTGAGGACAAAACGAAAGTGACAAATGACTTAAAAAATCAATTGTTTGAGCTATATCTTAATATCAGGACCCTTTTGAATTATTTCAAATTGCTTGAAAAACAAAAGTCTTAAAATGAATGATTCCTTTGGCAATCGCTCTTTGATCAGAAATATATTGATTCAAAAAGACAGACAAGAAGAAAACTCATTCAAAGCAATCAAAGAAAACAAAAAAACACACACCAAACCAAATCAAATTTTATTAATGAGATTCAAAATCAGAAGTACACAAAATCAAAACAGCAAAAGAAAACTTTTTAGGAAACAATTTTGGCCAAAGATAAACTTGAGCTTTTGGATCCACTAGCATCTCACTGTAAAATAAAGGAAGAACTAAATCATATAAAATATTATGTGCGAGCAAGTTCTTTTCTTAAGATAGTGATGCATGAGATGCTACTTTGACAAAAAATTATTATTAAAAATAAAAGAGACTAAAATAAAATATAAAAATCCTTATTAAGATGAGTGCAGTCCTACTTATGGCACCTTGGGTCAGGGTTGAATTGATAGTTCAAACTTACTTATCTCTTTACTTTCCATTTAATATTTTCATGATAATACTGCATTTTTGAAAAGAAATATTCAATGAAAAGCAGAGAGAAAAAGATTTAAATTGGACTTCCTTGACAATATTCATATTATGGTTCTCTTGGTGTACCCACTTGTGTTCATAACTGCATTATTACAAAGAGAAACACTGAGAAAGAAAACTAAAGGAAACCTACTCTAAACTACTAAACAAATAAAAAATACTAAGTGAAGTCATGCTTCCAATGTAGCCATCGGAGTAATTCCAATCTTGCAAGGCATAGAAAGTCAAAAATCAGAATAAGAGAGTGTAGTATTTACAGATACAAAAGAAATATGTCATGTTTACCTCCTATATATTCTTTTAAAAACAAAACAAGCACGACCTTACCATTTTTTTGAAACTTCTTTATGTATGAATCCTCCAACCTTTTTGCATTATGGTCGCGATATGAGTCGTAACGGCATGTAAGAGTGTAAGTAAGTTTGGAAAACTTGTCAATATTATGGGGACCTGACATAACCATCAGCCAAGGTCGAAATGCCCCATCCTCCTGACAATTCTCCAAGTATTCATCAATTTTTTCACATGGAGGATCTAAAAAAATCATGTAATGCTTACTTCCTAGATATTTAGGTAGAAACAAAGGAAGCACAACTTTATCTTTATTATGAAGATTTTTTAGATATGAATCTTCAAGCCATTCTAAGATCCTGTCATAAAAAATAGGATGAAAACTATGACTTTGATGAAATGGATATATCAATGGGAAACACATCATAAGAGGATTCATGAAATCAATTAGATAATTGGTTTGAATGCTTCCTTTGATGATATTGATCATTTCAAAATGTGAAGCATAAACATTAAAATTCAAACTAATCAAAGAATGAATAGAATATTTGATTTCCATAAGAATAAGTGCATTGTCTTTTTCAACAATAAATCATGTAAAATCATCTTGAAAATTTTCATTTTTCCATGTGAGTGACAAAAGTGAAAGAGCATCAAATCCAACTTCATAAATGTTATGTTTAGAATTAATTTCACCAAATTTTGGCATATCGAAAATATTTGATTGTGATGGAAAAGAGTAAGATACTGTGGGTAAAGTATCAAGTCCACCAGAATCTAAGAAGAGATCGGGATATAAAGAGTGAAATGACTCAGAAATTAGCACATGAAAAGAATATCTTGAGCTATGATATTTAACAATGGTATTCTCAAGACATTCCTCTTTACTTTCCTTAAAACTTTCACTCTATTTTGGTGATAAATTCTTCAACACAATATGATCATCTAAATTTGTCTCTTGTATGATAGATAATTTAAAACTTTCACGACGAACATCTAATCTTTATTATGGATAAGGTATGATTTGTAGATGAGAGTTTAAGGTTTCTTCTTCCAATTGTAGATCTACATCTCTAATCAGTTTCATTGGAATGTTAGAATGCTTAAGATCATTTTTTGTCACCTAAGTTTTCTTCAATAATTGAATTTAAGTACTGATTAGAGCAAGAGTTAGAAGAATATGGACATTCACCTTGACCCAACATCAAATCTTCTTCCACGATGGTCGAGGACTAATTATACAATGATTCAGAGGAAAAACCAATTTGATTGTCAGTAAGAACATTTTTAATAGATTCTACCTCTGTTGCTTGTTCAAAATTTTCCGATGGATTCCTTTCATCCTTCAAACAAAATTCTTCCCGCAATTTAGTGGTAGGATTTGCAACCAATTCATCATTCACAATTGAATGTGACTAGATGAAAGGGATGAAAGCATCATAGAGAGGATTTAGTACAAATGACATATCATCAAGATTAAATTTACAAAGAACATGATAGATTCTTGTTGAAAAGTCTTCTGGAGATGAATTGTCATTGATTAGTAAAATCTGAAATTCTTCACATAATTGATTGTAATCATAGTTTTCAAAAACATCTAAAAATTCATCTACAAACTGAAACCAATCAATAATGTGATATGCTGGAAAAGACTCAAACCAATGTTTAATCTGACCCCTGAAAGTAAAAGAAAAAAATCTGCGCAAAACATTTAAATCATAAATATCATGCTTGATGCATTTACACCAAAACTTGTTAATATGGTCTTTTGCAGATACATTCCCCCCACCATCAAAGGTGAGTTTGGACAAGAGAGAGACTGTCTTGTTGGGAATATCAGGTAATGAGAAGTGGAAAGCATGTTCCAACACAGTAATTTGGGGAGCCATGGGAAATTAATTAAATTTGAAACAAAGACTCCTATAAGGCCAACTTGTCAGTCTGGCCTACCTTCTAGTGCATTTCAAGATGACGCAAGAGAAAAATTTATAAATCTGGAATTATGACAGGCTGAGGGGTAAAACATTTAATCATTAAATTTACCTCGACCCTCCTTCTAGCACCAATTGTTGATGGAAAAATTTGACTTTCCGTCAACTGGAAGAATGGATCCAGTCCGGGGTTGTCTAAATAACTCAAGTCATTTGGTGTAACCTATTCTGACGGGTTTAATGGATCTGTTAGCCAACTAGGGTCCTAAAGATAGGAAAATGAAATAAACTAACTAAAGAAAAGATTCTAACAATCGATACAATAATTACAAATATTTATCTAAGAATGTGAATATACAAATGATTATGAACAGTTTATATACAGTTTACAAGGTTTGCATGAAATCTTGCAAAAATGATTGTTTGATAAAGTTTCTGAATCAAATATGAACAACACTTAATTTTTTTTTTGTTTTTTGTTTTTTAAAGATATTAAACAAATGAATACGATTGAAACAACGATACATAAATCGTCAAAGCTAATTTATGCAATCATTATTTCATTAATAATTAATTTAACTAAATAACACACAGACTAACCTGTAGTTGATCAACGAAACTAGTATTATCTTTCTATATTGTCTGAGCTCCTTCTTGTCCTTCTTGTGAGGAAAACCTGTGATAGAACAATACTAGTACTTCCAGAATAAATTCAAAGAAGTGTTTGATGTGTTGGAGTGAGAATATAGCAGCAGAATGATGACTGATTAAAAATCATGTGATGTTATGATAATCAATAACTAAGAACAAAAGAAAACTCAATTATGAGTGTTGATTTTATCCATCATTTAATATTAGGAATAAATTTAGTAATAATCAAATAACAAATTGATCACACATACAGAATGGAATAACAAATTATGGACAACATATAACATTTAACAGTATGAAAACACCATATGATGACAAGCTAAAGCTAAAATAAACCATAATAACATTCTCATAATACAATAGCAATGAAAGAACGAAATGGAATAAGCATCACACAGGTCTAAAGCCAAATATGAATTGCTTTCCCATATTCTTTCTCAAAATCACATGCCCATACTGTAGTCCTGGGAGAATTTTTTTGATAATAGACTCTTAAAGATGGAAAAAATTAATCAATACATAAATGATAGCAATTAACCATGTATTGATAAAAAAGACTAAAGCTAATTTAAATCAATGCATAATCAATTATTAAAATAATATGAAGATATTATAATGAAAATAAAACCACTTTACTCACAGGGAAAAAGCCATTAAGCAACCTGAAATTCCATATTCTTCTTTGAAAATATTCGTCCATTCTCTTAAAGATTCCAACCATCCGTTACTCTATTTGAAAAGAAGAAAAATTTAAAAAATAAATAATATACAAAAGAGAAAAGATAAAAATCCTCCTCTCCAATTCTTGGATCTTTTGGCTCTGAACTTTCTCATATATTTATACAATGAGTGAACAGTCTGGGCGTCACTAATAATTTCCGCCACTTGAAATTTTTCTCGTAAAGATACACAAATATCTCTCAAACCATGCATTTTTGGGGGGAAATCTCTGTGCGAAAGGTAAACGGGTCCATTGGGGAAATGGGTTTTCAACAGTTTCTTCAAATTCCTCACGGTTTGGCTGCAATTAGTCCTGCAAAATCGTCTGTCTGATCTTGATGCCTTTCCAAATTTTATCTGTTGTTGCTCATAATTGTTTTTGTAGCAATCCAATATTATTTTTGGATCAATCATCTTGAATGTATTTGGATAATAAAATCAAGCCATGATCAGATCTATATCAAATATTTGATAATAGAAACCTGTGAAACAAAAACAAACATAAATTAATAACTTAAAAATTGTGAATAAAACAAAATCTAGAACAATAAAATAAAAAATGAATTTAAACTAACTATAAATTCTAAACAAACATTGTTTATAATTTCCTTTCAAATATGATCTTAAAATTCTAGAATCTTCAAGTTAATGGAGAAGAGAAAAATATTAATTTTGGTTTTTTACAAAATCAAACAAATGATAGATAATTGTTTTTTATTATTATTATTTTTATTTTGAAATGAGATACAAAAATAATTTAATTAATTAATATCACCAAATGATTTTATGAAAATGAGAAACCAACCAAGATATTATTTGATGAAGTATTAAACACATTATTCAAAATAGTCAAACTTGCTAATGAGGGAAAGAAAGAACACATAATCATAATTTAAACGAAAGTAAACAGTTGATAAAAATTAACGTTTTTGTTTAAATTGAGATTTCTATGCTCATTTCTAAATTTTGACATATACTCTTGTAATGAATGTCTCATACTATAGT
>JASDQU011402689.1:0-21100 GCA_032191745.1 Picea mariana | reverse complement strand
TATCCTAATCAAAGATCTATTTTCGAAAATATTTTCGCATCCTTCAACTGATCAAAAAAATCATCAATCCTTGGCAGAGGATACTTGTTCTTGATAGTAACCTTATTCAACTGCTGAAAATCAATGCATAGCCTCAACGTCCCATCTTTCTTCTTCATGAATAGGACCGGGGCTCCCCACGGTGATACACTAGGGTGAATGTAACCTTTCTTTAGTAGCTCTTTGAGCTGCAATTGCAACTCTTTCAACTCTGGTGTACTCATTCTGTAAGGAGACTTTGAAACTGGAGTTGTTCCAGGCATCAAATTTATAGAAAAATCGATGTCCCTCCTCGAAGATAGTCCAGGTACCTCCTGAAATACATCCTTGAACTCCTTGAGTACCTCATGATCTTCTAGATTCAATACTACATCTCGGGATGCTTCTTCCACCCGAGCTGCATATAATTGACAGCCTTTCTGGTAACATTTATTCAGCTGCATGGCTGAGATTTTCCTCACAGCCACGGCTCTGGTAATTCCTTGGACTATTACCTGCTTTCCCTCCTCGTTCAGGCATGTAAACCTCTTGTTATGACAATCCAAAAGGGCATGGTGCTGGTCCAACTAGTCCATCCCAATTAAGCAATCGTATGAGCCTAAAGGTAGAATGTTCAATTCATCCTTAGTGCTCATTCCCTTCATATCCATTGAATAGGACTTAACCAATTCAGTGACCTTCCACTTGGTCCTTGTGGCCAACTACACTAACCAAGACTTCTCATGTTTGCTTCTCCTTAGATGCAGACTTTCCACCACTCTAGGATCTACATAACTATGGCTAGCCCCTGAATCAATTAAAATAACAAGTGGTCGGTTGTTGATCATACCTTCCACTTCAATCATGTGTGATTGAAATTCTTCTTTCTTATTGTCCAAGGTTGCGTAGATCCTTGGCATTCTGTTGCCCATATCCTTTATTGTTTCAGCTTGCTAAAAAGTATGGATAGTTCTTGCTTTGTATTTTCTGTGGGGGTAGTCTCTGTACCTATGATTCCCTTTACAGCCCCAACACTCCATAGGTGGAGGCCTTGGCATCTGCTCACTCCCTTCAACTTTCCTGGGGTCTCTAAAAGATGACTGTTTCCCAGGGCCTTTCTTGAAAAAGGGAGGCTTGTTTCCCTTTTGCCTCTGTTCCTTCTTAAACCTCTTCTGGCCATCCCAAGCCTTCCGAAAGGTAGTCTTTTCTCTTTGTTGTTCGTATAAGCATTTCTCCCTTCTTATTGTTTCTTCCATGGTCTTAGGATCATCATATTGAATCTTGTCACCAATGGAAGGTGGCAACCCACTCAGATATCTATGAATCTCGACAGCCTCATCTTTGATGAATGGAACATACTTCAGTAGTTCTAGAAAACTTCATTCATACTCATCAATAGTCATGCTGCCTAGCTTGAGTTCGAAGAACTCCTTCATCTTTCTATCATAGTATCTTTTAGTCAGGTATTTCTTCTCAAAATACCTCTTAAATTACTTCCAAGTGACCTCTTTCTCTCTGATGTGCTGCACCTGCACAAACTAATCCCACCACATGGATGCTTTTCCTTTTAGTTGATACATTGCAATTCTTCCTTCTGCATGGGCAGATTAATTCTACAGTTGGAAGTATTTCTTCATGCCAAGAAACCAGGTCTCGGCATCTTCCTCCTTCTTATGTTCTCCATTGAATGTTGGAGGTTTAATCTTGTTCATCTCCCCTTTCAATTCATCCTTTCCATATTTTCGATGTTTTCTAGTAGGGGATGGGATTGAACTAATGTATGTCTTCCTGTCAGAATGTCTTTGGGAGCGACTAAGATGTCGGCTACCACTCCTCGACCTACTTCTTCTCCCATGAGATTTCCCCGATAACCTGGATTACTGCCATGCGCCCTCAACAAATGGACGGTCCTGATTCGATCTCGCGATTTCGGGACTTTTGATTCCCCGATGACAAAATCCTTTGTCAACTCAAAACCTTGGTAGCCTGTATACCGATAGGTCGCTCGATATCCACCACGTGTCTCAACTATTGGACAACTTGGACCAAATCTCGAGACTTTGCCCGGTGCAAGGTCAAAAATACTCACCTATGTGAGTCCGGGTGTCCGAANCTTCCTTAGACGGACAGCTCAGATTCCCTCTCGCTATTTCAGAACTTGAAATGTCCCGACCTTCTCGACCTCAAGAACTCCGATATCCCAAATGTCGATATCCCAATAAGCCAACTCCTTTCGGGAATTTCACCCTCCTATTCACAAAGCTTTAAAACTCTGTGCAACTCTCTACAGATCCGACGGCTGTTGGGTAATTTTCTCAAGATCTCACGGTTCACAAGGGTTCACCTTCCCTCCCGAACAGATCCTAGAGCTTCCACACCACCGGTGTGGAGTCCTCTCTCCCTGCGGACTCATACCACAATGGTTGTGGTTTCATAATGCCGCTATACCTCCTGAGCTTTAAAAACTCGTCAAGTAACTCCTTAACATTTTGGAGTAAACCAGGTCCGAAATTAGCCTTCCAGACCCAATTTCCCTTCACATTCTCAGTCTAAAGACTGCTCCACTGGCCCATCTAGGCTTAGTGTCGAAACCTTGGCTCTGATACCAAACTGTAACACCCTTTTCACTCAGCTACCAAGGTTACTATAACACCTCTTGGTAGATAACCCAGAATATCTGTAGCACACCTTGGCTGTTGTGTAGGTGTTACTACGCGGAATAATACATACTCATTCATAATTAATCGCATGCATTTAAGCAAAGAAATACATTTAAGCTCAGAGTAAGCATAAGAATCATTTTTAACATAAATAATCCATGGAAAATACATTAATCCAAATGCACACTAGAATGCATGATAATTATAATACACAGAGTTACAAAACATGATTAAAGAATCAACTGGTACTTATCTTTAAAACAGTGGTAGATTCCACCAACCAAGTGCAGGCCTTCCACGAACCTCCCAGCCTTAGACCGCACTGCTCATCAACTCAGTAGTGGGTCACCCCCAAGCTGGGCCTAAGCTCCACCCCTAGGCAAAAAATCCTACGCTAGGTTGAGGTTACAGAAAAAAGAACACACACAACCACAAGAAATGGATTCTCTCCCAGGAACCTCCCACGCTCACTGCCCATAGACCCTCCTTCCCCACATGCTTGTTCCACCCCAGGAGAATACACCTTCTCTGTCACCTGGATAGTCCTTTGGCTACTAATCTCCCTTACCTTGGGTTACAGGAACAGGCCGGACCAGAAGTCTCCAGGCTCTATGGCAGCTACAAGGTTCCTTCCAGGAGTTCTCTCCTTCCTCTGCACACTCTCTCACCTAGAGGGAGTCACTCACAGGCCAACTAGCCACACACATAGTCCAGTATTGCGTAGCCTCAACAATCCCATGGGGAAAACAGACACAGGCTCAATCACCACTAGTTTAGCAATCGCAGAATGGTCTCACGGTCACAGCTTCGGAACAGGGAATGCTCACACTGGTTTTCTCAAAGCCAGACACAACCTTCTCAAATCGTAGGGATGCTCCAATGTTCTCTACAAGAGTTAGGTTGGTCATACTATCCATGCTTCGTACGCGTTCAGAAAATCAGGTAGAATGGAGGAGGAACCTTTCTCATAGCTCACCCTAGCCGTTTATTCGCATGTGTCAGGGTTGACACTTGTCACCCATGAAACTGCATGCGTTCCACCAGTACACATCACCCTTGTATGTCCTCCCTTGCCAAAACTTAGGATAAAACACAAAATGCACATGTATTTTTGGAATAATATTAAAATATTATTCCCAGGCTTAAGCCCCCTAGGCTTAGCTCCCAGGCTCAACACTTAGCCCCTTTCCCACCTTCCAGCCCCTAATTCGTTTCCCACTTTGTGGATTCTCAGTCCCCCTTCACTCATTCATCATGGTCGGTCTGCACCTGGCGGTGTTTATATTTTATTAATTGTTCTGCATGATTACATATACAACAGCAGGCTCCTGGCCTTCAACACTTACGCTCCCATGCCTAACAGACACATAAGCCTCCAACTTATAAGAACTTGGCTCACTATCCTATAAAACATAATTACAATTTCTTTCAGAACATGGTTTGCAATGGGGCTCAGCCTTGGGGACACTACATATCTCGAGTGAGACTACGCAGAGCACCCTGTGTACTGCATTGCCTTTTGGTTTACCAGGAGGACCGATAGTCTTAGAGGATTTGTTTGAAACCTAGTAGACCTGATCCTATGTCAATCATGTTAAAGGTATAACTTATAGATAAACAAACCAACAAATGGTTCCGTTGCCGGTTGGAACAAAATAGGATTGAGGGGATGTGATCTATTGAATATCTGTTAAA
Source organism: Picea mariana (assembly GCA_032191745.1). Lineage (NCBI taxonomy): Eukaryota > Viridiplantae > Streptophyta > Pinopsida > Pinales > Pinaceae > Picea > Picea mariana. The sequence goes on along the minus strand of JASDQU011402689.1, from coordinate 16,727 downwards.
AGAATGTAAGATCTGCGGAAGGCAGGTCAAAACAATACCTAATCGGACGATAAGAAGGCGAGAAGAATGCGCCGCTAGAAGGGGATGTTGAGACCATGGAATCCCACAAAAGCAGAGATTGAAAGCTGGCTGAAGAAAAAGGAGCTAGAGTTTTCATATAAAGATAACATAAACCCTAGAGTAACACCGCGCAAATACCTTGAGAAGTATGTGTTTACTGATCTGCATGAGATCTTTTTATGTGATTTTCCCCACTTATTGCAGGAGTGGATATCGAGGCTGAAGGATAACCATGCAAAAAACCAAATCCGATAGTTAGAGTGGACCTCAGTCCAGATCACATAGTTACAGCAGGTGAATAACAAATTCACCCGCACAGTAGATTTTTGGCTCGACAGTATTGTAGCAAGATTTATAACGAAATTTGCAGTAGATACAGTGAAGTCGTACAGTGCTGTAGAGAAAGAGTTTCTATGTGGGCCTCAAGGAAGGTATATTCAACCGCTGTATACTTCTATTAAGATATTTCTCTATAAAAAAGGTGTAATGACAATGGAATCAGACAACTAAACTTCCCTGCGTGCATGGGGAAAGGGGGGAAGCACTGACATAAAAATGAGAAATGGAAGGAGAAATGGATAAAGGAAAGAAGGAGGAAGCCTTGGACCCAATCATGATGGAATACGATGATATCAAGTAGATCATGGCAAAAACTGGAAAGAAGTGCAATGGAGTACCCTAACAATAAAAGTTGAACACCAAGAAGAGAGTCATAGCCATGAGGGAATGCTTGGCAAGTGATGAAGAGGAGGTAGAGGATCTCTGGGTTGTGGAGCAGATTGAGGAAATCTTGTGCATGACATATGAGAGGAAGATGAGAGGTCCAAGAGCGGGACTAGAAGGCATCAATCCTATCCATATTAATGTCAGTGTGGAACCCATAAAACCATGTGTGACTAACACACCAAAAAAAACACCGCCATTTAGACAACCGACCTTCGGGAGAATGAAGAGAATAGGAAGTACATCTACACAAGAAACAAAAACTGGGGGAGCCAATTTAGGGAGCATTAGTCAAGTCTCTACACCGCACGGAGGTAACAGTTCAACATTTAGGATGGCAGGACATGATCCCACCATTTGGTTACCAGAATTTCGAGGAGAGGCAATAGAAGACCCTGAGAAACACTTGTTCATTTGTGCAAAGATATGGGAAGAAAAAAATATCATTGATGAATATAATAAACTTGCGCATCTAGCCATCACACTAAGAGACCACGCACTAGACTGGTACATGAGTCTAGATGTAAACAATGCACCTGGGATGATAAGGACACTGACAGACGTAAAGAAATTACTAATTAATGGGTTCCAGAAGCCGAGCTTAGAGGATCAATACATGAATGAGATGATAGAAATCCAACATAAACCAGGAGAATATGTTTGGGAAATTAACCAACGATTTAAACATCTGAAAGGAAAATTGAGGTATGCCATGACTGACATGCAAAATTGACATCTGTTCATGAATTCTTTGTTACCACTCCTGAAATACCCACTCAGACAACATAAATTCCAATCCCGAGCAGAGGCTTTGCAAGCAGACTTTCAAATGGAGGAGAATCAATACCACAAGATAGATCGATCTATAGAGGATTTGAAGGAGGATTTGAAGAATCTTACCTTCCAACTCAATCAGAATAAGGGAAAGGACAAGCACTAAGCTATTTGGTGTACCACATGTAGAAAAAAAGGGCACCATAAGAATGAATGTCCAACATTCAAGTAGTATATGGCAACAAGGATGCCCAATCCATTATCGACAAGAGGACGCTGGTGTGAAATTTTCAAGACACACAAGCATGATCCATATCATTGTCCTATGATGCAGAAATACTAGACAATACCAAAGAATGCATACTACACATTTTGTAAATCAGTAGGCCACGATGACAAAGACTGCAGAACCATGGATCTGATGAGGGAAAGGACATCAGACACATATATGGTGCAAGCCAAAATGATGACAGGTCAAGTTGCACCTCAATTTAATCAGGCACCACTATAGTATAATATTGCGCCATAGTTGTACAACAATGCACACACTACACTATCCCGGTATAACCCTGCATAGTATAATCAGATATCACAATACAATACACCACGCGAAGATCATGCTGGTTATAGAGGGGGAGGACAAGGTAGAGGAGGCTTTGGATGTGGAAGAGTTCCAGTAATGTGCCATAAATTCCAACAACCATGGGACTATGCAAGAGAATTCCTTCTGCCACCTATGACATGCATATATTGTTGCGCAGTAGATCACGATATAGAGGATTGCACCACACTATTGAGGAAGATACATGAAAAATGAAATCAGAACAATCAGAACATATAGTGGATCTCTACAGAAGCTAGAGAAGATTGCAGGAACATCAACATAGTGACATGTGGAGGTGCTAAAACATGAGATGATGCAGTTGAATAGGAACCAATACATCACCAGTGGATTAAGAAAAATATCGAGCCACCCAAACGATTTGATGCAAAAAAGGAGAAGGAGACCTTTGAGGAGGCCAGACAAGAATTTATCAAGAAGAATGTTTCATCTACATATACCACGCAACATACTCAAGATGTCCCAATGTATGAAATTCCATCAGCATTGGACCATACCAGTGAAGTCCACCCGGGAAACCAAGTAAGTTGTATTAAAACTTTCCTGCAATCCTGTATTCAAGTATTTAGGGATCCATCATCTGTTATAATATTAAAGAATCTATTAAATAGATGTACCAAAAACTCTGAGGGAAAGTTAGAATAGAGGATAGTCAATCACCTCCATGCTAGAAGGAGAACCAACATAGAGTTTAGATTGAATGCCAACATCATGGATTTTAACATAGGAGATGTGATGTTAGATTTGGGATCTGTAGTGAATGTATTTCCCAAAAAGACATGGCAATGCATGGGAGAACCTACCTTAGGATACTGACCAATCCAACTGAAGTTATCAAACCAACACATAGTTCTACCAATAGGGAGGCTAAAAGGAGTAACAGTATATCTGGACAGAGTGCGCACTAAGGCACACTTTGAAGTGATCAAAATCGTGGATGGCACAACACCATATCCATCATTACTGGGATTGGATTGGGTGTTTGACAACCAGGCGACAATCAACCTTAAGACTAGGAATATGACATTTGATTCAGGTGAATATAGGTTTATCATACCTCTAGATCCATCAGAAGCTGAAATATTTGTGGAACCAACATGTTTAGACCTGGAAGAAATTAACCAGTTGTACCAAACCATTGCATGCATAAAATATTACATAAATCCAACTACCGATGGTGTACTTAGTTGGAGAAGTATCACATCATGTGATTTTGACTCAAACATGGGTTTGGAGAATTAGCAGCAGTGCCTACATGAGGTCTCAACCAAAAGATGCGCCCGAATAGACCACACAGTAAGATGGGTTGGGACAGAATCCAAGGAACCTCCAAGTTTCCATGGAATCAATGACTTGGAAGAATTCCTGACAACATATGAAGACGAATTATCAGACAGTCAGAGATTTTTGGTTCTCTACATTGCACTTAAGGCTACACCTACAATATGGTGGGGCACACAAAAAGAAACAATCAAGGATTGGTACAAATGTAAATGGTTACTACGCATCAGGTTTGGCACAGAACAAAGAAGCAACCAACAACAAAAATATGATGGGCATGGGGCACCAGCAAAACACTTGGAGAAGTGCAGAGTGTTGTGGAAGATGACACCCCTAGAAGAATGGCCTCATCATTTTGTACACACATTAGAGGGCATCCCAACAAACTGGTATACAGACCAGGAACTGTGCAGAGGAACTACGAGCTGGGCAGTACTACAACAAAAATTTACAACCTCTTTCTCATTTGAACATGAGAACCCCAACATAGGATAATCATTAAGTAACCATAAGTTGAACTCATGATAGAAGAACAACAAAAGAACAGTCATATAGTGAAAGAACTGATGTCATGTTACCATGTGTAGGAAGAAGCACCAGATGAAGATGATCTGCACAATATTCATATTGAGGAAGTTGAAGGTGAAAGAGAAGTGGAAGGTCCACCTCTAGAATCAAAAGTAATTGTTGTGCCAATTAAGGTAAATAAAGTCAAAATTGGGACAATTGAGAATCCCAAGATGGCCAACATTGGAGACTACTGGGACGAGCAAACAGTGGACACGATAACAGAATTACTATGCAAGTACAATGAATTGTTCCCAACAACCTTTACAGAAATGAGGGGTATCGGAGGAGAACTTGGAGAGATGAAGATCCCTATCAAGCCATAGTTAAGACCTATTAGACATAGGCCTTACAGATTGAACCCCATCTACAAGTAGAAGGTCTGAGCAGAAATAGATAGAATGTTGGAAGCATAAATCATAGAACCAGTAGAAGAGTCAAAATGGATAAGACCCATGGTAGTTCAAGATAAAAATTAAGGAGTCATAAGAATCTGGGTAGATCTGAGAAATCTCAATGATGCTTGCCTACATGACCCCTTCCCTACACCCTTTACAAATGAAGTCCTAGAAAATGTGGGAGGCCAGGAAGCTTACTCATTCACTGATGGATTCTTAGGTTACCACCAAATCAATATAGCACCAGAAGATCGACATAAGACTACCTTTGCAATAGAATGGGGATTCTAGTGGTACACAGTCATGCCTTTTGGACTGAAAAATGAACCAACAATTTTCTCCAGAGTAGTCATTGCTGCCTTCAAATAATTCATCCATCAGTTCCTAAAAGTATATTTGGATGACTGGATAGTGTATAGCCTGTTGAAGGATCATGTAGAGGTTTTGAGGCTCATGTTGGAAAGATGCAGGCGATGCCAAATATCCTTGAACATTAAGAAATGTATATTTGGAACAACCTTCAGAATTCTATTAGGTCACATAGTATGAAGACAAGGTTTGATAGTGGATCCTGCAAAGATTGTGGTAATTGTGAACTCACCACCATCGAAATCAATGCGCCAAATGAGGGCCACATTAGGACATACTGGATATTACCAAAAATTTATCAAGGGGTATGCACAGATTACTATGACGATGAAGAAACTACTTAAGAACGATACTAAATTCCAGTGGAATGAGAGTTGTCAGCAAGGATTGGACACCCTGAAGGAGAAGATGGTCACAACACCCATGCTTGTCTTTCCATATTGGGAGAAGACATTCCATGTGCATATAGATGCATCATCCATAGCCTTGGGAGCTGTTATGGCACAACCAAGAGTAGGGGATTTGGATCACCCCATAGCATTTGCAAGAACAAAACTATCAGAATCCGAGCAGAACTACAACACCACAGAGGGATAAGGCTTGGAAATGGTGTATGCACTTCAAAATTTCAGGCATTACCTACTTGGTAAACATTTTAAGATGTTCACAAATCATTCAACTCTTAAGTACCTAGTCAAAAAGCCAGTTTTGGGGGGGAGAATCTGTCGGTGGTTACTCCTGTCTCAAGAATTTGACTTTGAAGGCATAGTGAAACCAAGGAAGTTGAATGCAGGACATGATCACTTATCAAGGGTCACCAATTGTGAGGAGCCTACAAATTTAGAGGAGCCTTCCCTGATGCACAGTTATTTTCAGTTCAGATCGCAGATGATTATTTTGTTGACATTATTGAGTATTTAAGTACAGGGATTGTCCCACATGAATTTAACACTACGTAGAGGAAGAATCCGGTTGTCTGAGTAGCTGACTACCAGTTGATTTTCGGGCACTTATACAAAATGGGGGAAGATAAAATCTTGAGAAGATGTATGATAGAACATGAAAGGGATAGGATACTTGCAGAATCCCATGAAGGAATAGCAGGAGGACACTATGTAGGAAAAGATACCGTGCAGAAGGTACTACGCGTAGGATTATGGTCGCTAACTATTCATTGAGATGCAAAAGAATACTGTTAAAAATGCAATGTTTGTCATAGGGTTGGAAAACCAAACAGACAGGATGAGATGCCCTTATACCCACAAGTAATGCTACAAGTGTTTGAAAAATGGGCTATTGATTTTGTTGGGCCAATTCACCCACCCGCAAGAATATCAAGAGCATGATACATGATCACTATGAAGGAATACCTCTCATGATGGGAAAAGGCACCACCAGTTAAATATTGCAGTGCAGAGAAAACATCACACTTCCTATTTGAATATGTGCTCACCAGATTTGGATGTCCAAGGATCCTGATGAGTGACCAAGGCACTCACTTTATCAACAACACTATCATATCTCCGAATTAAGAATTTGAGATCTACCATCATAAAAGTACACCATACCATCCTCAGTAAAATGGAATAGTGGAATCCTTCAACAAGATCCTAGAGAATGCCCTAACTAAGATTTGCAATGTCGACAGGGATGAATGGGATTCAAAGATACCAACAATATTATGGGCCTATAGAAATACCTGTAAGAAGATGACAAGGCATGCACCATTTATATTGGTGTATGGACAAGAAGCATTGATGCCATTAGAATTATTAGTACTAAGTCTGCATGTTGCAACAATTACAAACATGACAGAATGAGGCATAGTACAAGAAAGGTTATGTTGGCTGATGAGCATGGAAGAAGATAGGATTCTAGCAAGATTCCACCAAGAAGTACAAAAAGAAAGGGACAAAGTGTGGCATGACCAACATATCAAGAGAAAACATTTCAAGGAAAGAAACCTAGTCCCACTGTATGACAACAAGGTTTTTCAACATCCAGGAAAGTTCATAATGCATTGGTTGGGACCATATGAGGTCAAGATTGTCATAGATGGAGGAGTTTTACAGCTGAAGGATTTGGAAGGGACAGAATTGAAGGGAATGATCAATGGGATTCAACTGAAGCTATACAAGGATAGTCGACCACCAACAACTTGACAGTTACCATGCAGTAAAAAAAAAGAATAACAACAACACTGCGCGGAAATTCACGCGTGTAGGTGAGAAAATTCGTGCAACAAGAAGGACAAGAGGATGCACACAATTCATGGAGTTAGCACAATGAAATAAGAATATTCCACCAGAAGAAAAGGGTATAGAATCCAAGGACTCTGCGTGCCCAAAAAACCCAGCGCGTCACAAAAAGGACCGAAGGCCAGACAATGTGGCAATTTCGAAAGTGACGGATGTAGGAGTCAGGTGCCAACTGGCAATGATGGTTGGAATTGCGACAACCTATACATAGAGGTAACGAACGTAGCGTGATAGAAAGGGAAAAAAATTGAAAACAAGATGCAAAGGACAACAATTAACACGTACAATGGTACCATGTGCAGGACACACTGCCAAAAGTGAAAAAGGGGACAACTGTTAGTGAGAAACAATTGTCACTCCGTTGTCCCACTATAAAGACAGAAAAAGGGGGGAAAATCGAGTCATTGTGTCAATTGATAAGGAGAGAACGCAGAGCCAAGTGGAAGAGAGATAGAGCGAGAATTTGACCAAGCATTCACCGAGTTCACATATTTCGATCCTCGACCCCATCGAAATGTCACCGCCATTATTGGAGAGTCGGGCAGGGTCAACAGAAACTGCTCGTGCGACAGACGCAAGGGAGAAAGAGACACCTGTAGTGGTGGATGTGGATGAAATTCACACACCAGAGTATGAAACAAACTTGGTGACAGTAGAAGAGGAGAAAAACCCAGCACAGGAGGTCGGGCAGATGGAGAAGGACCCTGAAAGAATAGAGTCTGATACTTCACGGGGGAAAGGGAAACGACAGACCGAGTAGGCCATGGGCTTAGTGCCATAGAGCCATGAACTAGAGGTATCACAAGTCATAGTACACAAGGGTGTACCAGAGGTGGAGGCCTCATCCCCACAAGCCAAATGGAAGGGCCAAGCTAAGAGCAGCACACAAGGAGGGTCACAATCACAGGCAGAAGGGACCCTGGTTCTGCGAAAACTTTCAAGAGGAGTGTGAGTTGATGATGACATGGTCAGCGAAGTCAATGCCATCAAATAATTTGACCATGATGTGGCTGATGTGTCACTAAAATCCAATACTTGGCATCACAGGTCTACCTAGAAAGAAGGGGAGTAGGCTCATCTGGCATGCCACTGATAGAGCTGGCACAGTGGATCTTGGGCTGTATAATAATGCCATCATGAACTTGTTGGATGCCCCATACTTTGGGAGGGGAAATCCTATCAACGCCTACATCAAGAAATTGATTTCACGCATCCATGGTAGAATTTTATGGATGGATAGGCCGATGCCTATCACTGTGGACCTCATCGCAAGAATCACAGGGCTACCCACAGATGGGGAAAAGCCAGAGAAGTACTTAGAGGAAAAAACAAGATCCAATGCCATCTCAGATGAGATCAAGGCTAAGTATGGCGTAGAACGAGGAAACAGGGGAATCAAGATCAATGACATCAATGATATTGCGACAAGGTTTGCTACCAGAATCCTCGGGTGCAAACTAATGCGCAAGTGATAAAAAGAGGAAGTACTGACTGGTGTGGTTGTTGCTATTGTGCAGTGTGCAAAGGGGAGCTTGATGAGCTAGGCCCTGTACCTCCTGAATTCATTCTTGGAGGATTGCAAGGAAACACAAAACTGGGGCTCTGAGTTCCACTACTCATGGCTACTCATTCTCATTAGCCTCATTGGTTGGAAATAACCGGTTGACAACAAGTACATGAAGAGACTGGGGAAGTGTGGTGCATAAAAATACATATCATTACGCAACAATGGAGACCCCAAGAGGAAGAAAGAGAACACATATATATTTGTGAGGTACTTCACAGAGATGCAGGACCTTATTGCAGACACATGGCGCAGTACACCAGAAACTGTCCAGGAGTTTGGATAGGTTTCCAACTTCAGGGCAATTTGCCACAGTTTATGGATGCAAGCCAAGTGTGACAAAGACAAGGAATGGCTACAACTCAACTATTGCATCACGCAAGAAGAAATCCACAGACAGGTCTAAGAGTGGCCTGAAGAATGGAAGGTACCCTATATTCCAACCATGGTACAAAGAGCATGACCTTAGACACAAGACATACAAGCCCCATCACACCAAACAGGCATCAATGGGGCAGGAACCAAGAAGAGAAATTCACAAGGCCAAGAGGGGGGAAGAGCTCCATCCAAGAAGAAACCGTGCACACAGAATATACCACCAAGGGGGTTTATACAGGCTCCACTGTGCACATAACAACCACCCATACACTCAATGGGAGAAGTGTGCGCAGAAGAGATATACACAGGGACCCAGGAAATCCCTGAGGTGGAAGAAATAGGCACAGGGACACAAAAAATCCCTAAGGAGGAAGAACAAGGAACATGAACCCAGGAGATTCCTGAAGACATAGAAATAGGGACAACCACTGCAGGAGATACCCAGAGACCCCCTAGTCTCGAGCCATCAACTACCCAGGAGAAGCGGCCAGGGGAGCATGCCAGTGGTGGAAGAAAGAAGGCAAAGGCACACAAGCCATAGAGCCATAAATCACTAACCTTGGACGATGTGGAGTTAGTGGCAACATCAGTCGAGGAGAGACTGAATGAAGTATGGGAGAATGCAGAGAAGCACATTGATTCAATCACCAATCAAGTGCAAGAGGTGAAAACTGCACTGGAGCAGTTAAGGATCGGGGTAGCAAAGGCACCAAAAGAAACATCCACGCAGGCTAAGGAAGGATTGTCAATGCTTGAGACTATACAATTTGCAGCACATCCCAATGCCAATTTCATCATCACATCAGAGATGATGTTCATTGATGAAGAAACATCATAGAAACCCCTTAAAGACATCGAGATATGGGATGTGGCCTTGGCCAAGATTCCCACAAAAGCATTGTACAAACTTCTGGTGAGCATCATGCAGGAGATCCAGTCTAAATAAAGAGTGGATGCCACAAACTTACATATAGCCCAGACAGATACTCTGTCACTAAAGGAAGCCCTCAACCTTGAGGCATAGTAGAAAGAGAAAGAAAAGCAGAAATTGGAGGAGATGGAGTAACAAATCCACATGTTTTTTCAAACAATTCCCGAAAGAACAAGCGACGAGGCAGGGTCATCGGGAGAGAATATTTGCAGGATAGAGAAGACTATCCAACCATACAAGGAGAATATCAAAGAACTGGAGGAGTGTGTCACACCCACTCCTCCTCCAGAAGTTAGAGAGCAGCGAGAACAGGAGGAAACAATAGCTGCAGATGGAATCAACCAAAGCATACAGGAAGTCACAAAGTTGCTAGAGAAGAGAGCGTAGATCTGGACTCACCTCCTAGAGGATGGGAGCCTCCAAGAACTACAAGAGAAGGAAACCAACATCCACGAAGCAATGGAGGAGGTAAAGCAGTGACAAAAAGAAGTGTCACTGCCGGAGAAGATCAAAACATCCACTGAGATGAAGGCCCTGCAGTTGGAAGAGAAAGCACTGCAAGCACAGAAGACATCAAGACAAGCGCTATTGGATCCCCTGCAAGAAAAGGTAGAGCAGCTGGTCATGGAGAGTTACGCAGCTAAGAAGAACATTGAGCAGATCGGGGTTGAAGGCAAAGTGATACTACAATATCATATCACAGAGAAGGTGGTCAATGCTATGGCCAACAAGAGCAATCAAGCTCAACAATAGTGCCAGTGGATAATGAAGATGTATGATTCACTGCAACAGACAGTATCTGAAACAGGAAGCAAGCAATTGCAGTGGAATAAGTCAAAAAGTGACTCGAGACGAGTCACGATGTCAGTGTTGGGGGCCTGTTGGGAACATGCCCATTTTGGGGAAAAGGCACGACGTGGAGGAGAGATAGTTGGTAGAAAATCATGCGAGGCATGAATGCAATAAGAAGGGAGATAAATACAACTGGCAGAAAAGTAGTAGAAGAAAGAACACATGTAGAGGAGAAAAGCACTCAAGGTAAGCATGCATGAAGACCTAACTAGGTTAGGGTTTTGGTAAGAGAATGTAATGATTGATGAGCCAAGAATACATATAAATAGACACCTAGGATGTCTAGGGGTGGGTTTGGTGTCTTGGATGGTTGTTATGAGTTACTCGCACGAGACAGAGTAATAGGTCTATAACACAAATATGATCTGATACCTTTGTGTAAGATGTTGAGCTATGGGAAGGAAAAGTGACTAGACCTTGAGGGTTAGATCACAAGCTAAGGAGCCTGGTGCAATTTAGTCAGCCTTGTAAAGGTCGTGGAGTCTGGTTTGTGACTGTATGAATGGAGTTGTAGTGCGTGTGGTGCCATGCATGACATAACCATAATAAAATAGCCTTAGAGACAAATCTTTGTGGACGTAGCCCATGAAGGGGTGAACCACGGTAAATCATGTGTTGTGTGGAATGATTATTGTTTATATCTTTGTTGTTAATGGTTAAATCTTAGATGAATTCTTTGATGAAGTAGTTAGATCTATTGATTTGCATGCATGCATAAGGAACAACAGAATAACTAAGATTAGTGAATGAAAAAATATTGCTTAATAATTAAATAGAACTCTCAGCGCTCACTAACAGATCCCCATTTAATCCTAGACTACAAGCACTTGAGTATTGTAGTCACCCATTAAGACTATCTCAGGTGAGACTGTGCAATGCACCCTGTGTACTATGTTTCCTTTTGGTTTACCAGGAGGGTTGATAGTTTTAGAGGCTTTGATGGAACCCTAGTAGACTTGAACTTGGGTCAATCATGTTAAAGGTATAACTAAGAGATAAAAAAACCAACACACAATGAACTGAAGAAAGTGACACCAGTACACTGATACAGTATGGAAGAGACCTCATGTATCAGATACGAGGAATAACATGAGAGGAAGTTCATAGAAAATCCACTATATTTGGCATAAAAAGTGAGGATATTGAAAGATGAGCTTTGAAGATACTGAGCTAACAATGAGAAGCTCATTATATCCCAAGAGAAACAGACATAACTAAATGCAATATTACTACAAATCCTATCTGAAATATAGAAGCAATTGCAACAAGGGCCAAATGTTAGAAATGTAGGGAGATATTTCTCTGGGAAGCTATAAATCCCATCATAGATTCAAAAGTATGGGATACTATTCAACAATATGAGGAAATGTTCCTCAAAGAAAATACATAAAGATACCAAGAAGGACCCAACTAGTAAGGAATTTTCAACAGATTCCTCCAGTGAGAGGACTACTACTACTGAAAGCCTATTCCAACAATGAGACTAATTCAAGTGCTTACAAGAAAAAGAGGAAGAAAAATTCCTAAATTTCCCCAACTGAGAGATTTGGAAAGGTAAAACCACCCAAATTTTATGGAGAGGTCAAGAAGGGTGAAGAAGAAGAGGCATGACTATGAGGACCGAAGAAGTATTTCTGAGTACACAATTACTCAGGAAACATTAAATCAAGTGAGACCACCCTTAATTTAATAGGAGGGGCTTCCATCTAGTGGGAATACCTTAAGAATGTAAAAGGAATCAATGAAAAGGATCTGACTTGGGAGTATTTTGATAAATATTTTAGGAAGGCATATTTGTCAGAGAGATATTATGATGAAAATATTAGAGAGCTCCATGAACACAAGTTGGGACAACTCACCATGGATGAATATGTCCAAAGGTTCATAGAACTATTGAGGTATGTCCCATACATAAAATATGAGAAGGTGAAGATACAAAACTTTCTCAATGGATTTCCAAAATCCTTCTAGGTTAGAATTGAATTTGACGAACCCAAGACACTTGATGACACCATATGAAAGGCTAAGTATTTCTATGAGAAATCAAATTATAGGAAAGAGCCTCACAAGGAATGGAAAAGGAATAATAAGAAGGGATTTAAGTCATTCTGGTATAAGAATCCAGGAAGCAGTTCCCAATCCAATTACCCCTCTAGAAACATAAATCAACAAAACTATTATACTCAAAGTAGTAATAAGCCAACATAACCCATGAAGGAAAAATTTGAAGAACAAAATAAAGGACCACTAAAATGATGGGGTTGTGGAGAACACACCTGTTAAGAGACTTCCCTCATAAGAAAAATGATAGCAGGAGAATTTATAATGTCCAAGAGGATACTACTATGGATGATGTATCCATAAGTGTACCTCCAATATATGCAGTTGTCGAGAATTGACAAATAAACCATCAAGCCTCGGTGATGGAGATAGAATGTGTGCTTTCCAACCACTCTATTTAAATTTTAACTGACCCTTGTTCTAATTGTTAGTCCCTAAAGTTGCACTTGACTGCTAAAGGGAAAGCCAGGGCATCATCAAGTTATTGAAATGATATTTTATAAAGGTTGATTTGGTTTGAAGGAAGGTGGAGTAGGAAAATTGAAAGTGAAAGAATAAGGGAAACAAGCTAATCGCATATTAGTGAGACATCATTGGGCATGGAGTCAAGTAAACACCCTATTGATCGAAGGCAATCAAATTTCATATCAGATAAATCTTTTATATGATAAATGAGTAGAAGAATAGGGAATAAAACAAAAAGTAGAACGTCAATCAAACAAAGATTCTCTCTGCAAAATGGATTGGAATGGTACTTGAAACAAAACAAAAAAATAATAGGCAGTCACAGTAAAATATTTACTACTCAAGAATCTATTATCCATGGGCAGCCATTGATTCTCAATGTCTACAATTTATTCAAGCAAGATGAAACTGCAAAGTGTAAAATAGAGAAAATTACGATCTGATAAAACAGTGGTCATGAATCCTCAATGTCAGAAGTGATTACAAAAATAAAAATTGCCCTCTAGCTTCTCATCACTCACATAGGTTTGTTACATCTTTCAGATCTCTCTTGTACCCTCTCGGGCCTTTCACCCCTCTATGTTCTCTATATTGAAAAGATGTACTTATGGATAGAGATACATCCAAGAGTCCCATTATAAAATTTCTATATAATGATTACATAATGAAAATAGGAAATACATGATAATGATCATAAAGTCTTCAAAACTATCTCCAAAAGATAATTCCATCTGGTAGTCTCTTCCTGGTGGCCCTGAATATGCTCCATTAGATGTGGTATATGATGTCACCTATAAACCTGTCTAGTGCTACCAAATGCAATAGATATGGAAATGATGTTACAATAATGGATAAATCACCAACCAAGTGCCCAAAACTGAACTCTTGAACATGTTTTGTTAGAGATAATGAGCTTGCATACTTGACACACAACCAACCCTCAAAATATGTTGAGAAACAGGGTGGAGATCCATCCTTTAAGGTGTGTTACAGAAAGTATAACAAGTGTTTAACTTCTTTGACCAATCCATTTTTCTATACCTCCAGAAACTAATTTAGTGCGACTTGTTTGCTAATTTTACTCCTTGATATCTGGAACGTTTGATGTTACCAAAAATCTTTCCACCTAAACTGGAATATGCATGCCACTTGTTTAGGAAATCAAATGAATCTAATCTATAGTTCAAACAACCACCATAGATTCATCATCCACATAAGTATATTTGAGTATCATATGCCCCTTGACCTCCACGAACTCCAGAACCTTCAACAATGTGAACAAAATGCTCTGCAATAAAATTTGCATTCAAACCTCTACAAAAATTTTAGGCACAAACTAAATCAAACCATCTGCTCCTATGAATTTGATGGAAATTTTGAAACCCTCTATGATAGGACCTCTGTGCTCTCTGTGTTGGTAATTTTGACATTCCATTACTAAGGAATGATACCCTTTATGCTCCATATTGGTTTCATGAGCCTAAGATGTCTAAATAATATAATTCATTTTTGCATCATAGAGGCCCTAAGCCAAGAGCTTTCAAGACTTTCTTTGCTAGTTTTAGTGAATAGAAATGTGAGAAACTTGAAGCATATCAGTCGCCATTTTATTCCTTTCACAAACTCAAGAACAAGACCTATTCAAACAGTTGTCACCATTCTCACTAATTCTTCCATGGATGCAACAACTGTCTTGACAACCATAGGTTTTTCAACTTTTGTATTCTTACACTAGCACAGAAGCTTGTGACCATGCATTCTCTCTTCCTTTCAGGACTAGGTATAACCCCCAGGTCCCTTGCTAAGATAATGTTAGCCAAGACACTAGAAAGACACTCACATTTCCTCTGCAAAGTTGTCATCCATCATTTTGCACCAAATCCATACCATAATTTTACTAGATGAGGATAGATACGGTGCATTTCTCTGTCATTGGCTTCAATATGCTCCACTCAAGTCACCTTAGAATAGCTATCAAGCATCTCTTGAAATAGAAAACTAGATGGTCACCTTTGACATATGTGAGTTCGACCTCGACACTTAGAAACTTGGCACTTTGAATCCTTTAATGCTAGAACTCTACCACTTGTGTGCTCTGACTGTCCATGAAGATGCTAGATAGATACTAATGAATCTGTAAAGAATCCTTCAATTGATTTAACTAATCATTACTACGACCAGGTCTTCTACCAGCTCCTTTTCAACTAAAATTCAATCCCAAGCCCTTCAAGCTTCTAGTAATGGGATTATTTTATTATCATTTGTTCTTTGATTAATTGTTGTGGTATGGTGCCCTTCAGTTCTACTGCAGATATATGTGATAGCAAAACATAATGGCCAAAAATATAAGGCTCAACAGTTGTGTTTACAACAGTTCAATTTCCAAATGGTTTGGAACATCGTTGAGGTGGGAAAAATCCATTATCATGTCATGCAGTTGCAAATATATTGGGTTCATTGAAAGTGGATCAATATTTCACTTTATCACCAAACTCTATGAAACACAACTCTGCATAAGCTACAAAATCCTCCATAAACTGTGGATTTAAGAAACCCTTAAGACTGTGTTCATCTAGAAATTGATAGTGTGAAAATTTCGACATTTGGACACTAAGGTAGAATTCAAATTAACACATGGTCCTTTAGTTTTCCTCTAAGCAAACCATCTCCATGACATCCTTGAAACTTTTCACATTGACATTTTCGCTGGCGATGATGGGCATTCTCTCGACACCTAATTGGAATTTGGACCACATGTTCTCCTTTTTCTCTTGGTATGGATGTTGGGCGAATTTTGTTTTTTGTATGTGGGTATATCCCACATGCAATGTGGAATAAACTATTGAAGAGTTTAAAAGAATCGTCTTCCATGTGGTCTATCGATGTGTTGTGCACTATTTCCCTCTCCTTGGTGGCTTAGCGCTTGTTCTATGTTGAGATTTGTTGTGAGAGTTGCTTTGTGACTTGATGTAACACCATGTTTCCCCCAGTCTGTAAAAATAATTATGTTGGCCAAGAACTGTGGCAAACTCAAAGATGTGAATGTGTGATTCTGAATGGACCTTATTATACAAGGTCGACGAATGTAAATTAACATTATGAATATATATATATTGCAGGACTGTTGGGAGGGGGATGTGCTGAAAAAGAGACCACGATGGCTAAATAAAGGTGGTGGAAGGAACTTGGAATGGTGGCATTAAATTCCACTGAAACCAATATCGTATTTGGTCTTCACTGGCCTGGAGAACCAAGAACGACTTGCTGGCCCTGAAATGAATTACTCGCTAGGTTGGTAGGTGAAGAGGATCCTCATGGGTTAGTGAGGGATGGGGGTGGATCGTCCATCTGTGGAGGCCTCAGATCTGACCACCGCGGGGAAATTCGTGCCACATGCAACCTCACCAAAAAGAAAAGGTAGGTA
>JASDQU011402688.1:48716-58980 GCA_032191745.1 Picea mariana | reverse complement strand
AGAAGACCTTGTGCAAGCATCCTCCACTATGTCAGCTCTCGAATTCCTTCAAAGTTGTCCCGCTCAACGGAAGGAACTGTTAAAGGCTATTGGTGGAATTGATCCTACGGATACAAATTTGATAATCTTTGACCTGGAAAATCACATTCCAAGGCTACCCCCTCAGCTAGCGTTTCAGATCCAAGTTGTTGTCACGAACAAGAATACATGTAGAACTGTTATTGACGAGGGTGCCTCGACGTGCATTATGTCAATCACTTGTTGGAAGGCCATCGACTCTCCTCCTCTTACCGAATCACACAACACACTTAAGGCCTTCAATGGCTCTGGTTTTAAACCCTATATTGTTCTTCCCTCGTTGTCTATTACGTTAGAAGGAAAATCGGTCAATGTCGAAGTTGAGGTCTTTGATGCACCTCTCGATTATAACCTCTTACTTGGTCGTAGTTGGATTGATTCCATGCATGCAATTGTGTCTACCCTTTTCTGCATAGTATGTTTTCCACACCAGGGAAAAGTCATTACTGTAGACCAGCTGGCCTTCTTCAACTCTGATTCTCGTACTAGCAACGTACCCTTTATCTCGAAGGCACCTCCTGGGTATGCTAATGTCGGTGTGGGTCTCTTGAAAAATTCCACTTTAATGGATACCTTCCCAATACCACCGCCCGATATTCCACCTCCTTTTGTCACCTCAATCAACATGATTTCCACTTCCATCCGCGAAACCCCCGCATCTCATGACCTGTGGATAGTACCCAACCACGGTGATTATCTTTGTTATGGCGAACAAATGCCTTTAAGACCAGTTGAATCTGCGTATCAAGCCATTCAATCGGAAATCCATTCTACTCCCTCTCTTGGTGATTCATCTCCTGATCTGTTTCATGTAATATTTCCTACGGACGAAATGATCATGATGGTCATGTCCATGGAAGACACCCCATGGGACAATGGACATAATTGTTCCATTCTCTTCCTGGAGCAACACACCATAGAGAGTTACCAACAGATTTCGACTCCATCGACCGTTGTTGTCATTTCCTCTATTCCCGAGTCAACACACAATGTGCTTTATGAAGGGAACCTGAGTAATATTTCACCCATCGTTCCTCTTGACATATCCATTAAACCTAGAGTTGTCGAAAATGTTCACATTGGAGCCGCGTGTTCTAATGATGAAGTCATCACTTATAAAGCTATTTTTCAAGAATTATGTGACGTTTTCACTTGGAGCTATGAAGAGATGTTGGGTATTGACCACGATATCGTTGCGCATGAAATTAAGACCTACCCGGACGCTAAACCCATTCGACAGAGACTTTACCCAGTCCACCCTTGTAAAGTCATCGCTATCAAGCTCGAAGTTGAAAAACTTCTTAAAGTCAGCTTTATCTATCCTATGGCATTAACCGATTGGGTATCCAATCTTGTTCCGGTCAATAAAAAACAAGGCACACTCCATGTATGTGTCGATTATATGGATATTAATGAATCTTGTCCTAAGGACAATTATCCAACCCCCTTCGTTGACCAGATCGGCGACGATTGCACCGGGAATGAAATCTTCTCTTTGATGGATGGTTTTTCTCGCTATAATCGGATTAATATTTTGCCCGCGGATCAACACAAGACTGCTTTCAATTGTCCTTGGGGTACCTTTGCCTACCAAAAACTGCCTTTCGGTTTAAAGAACGCTGGTGCAACTTTTCAACACACCATGTCTTATGCTTTTCATGATATCAAGCACATCATACAACCATATCTTGATGATCTACCGTCCCATTCCATGTGTCGCCAAAATCACCCAGCCCATCTCCGAGCCATTTTCATTCGTTGTCGTTACTATCATATACGTTTAAACCCACACAAATGTGTTTTATGTGTGGAGTCCGACTGACTTCTGGGTTTTATTGTGTCACTTCATGGAATTAGGGTGGACCCTTTGAAGGTTGAGGCTATCCTCAATCTACCTCCTCCTTCCACACTTCGCCAGCTCCAAAGTTTGCAAGGGAAGGCAAACTTTTTGCGTCAATTCATCCTGAATTACGCTGAGTTAACACTAGGATTTACTCGATTGTTGAAAAAGGGTTGTGAATTCGTATGGGATGAGACTGTCAACAAAGCCTTCGAAGCTTTAAAACTTGCCCTAACTCGTACACCACTGCTTTTTCCACCCAATTATAGTCGAGACTACTTCCTCTACCTCACCGCTTCGGACTCTACCATTGCCATGGTTTTAGTCCAAGAAGATGATTCACGTGATTCACATGTAATTTATTATTTGAGTCAGAGTCTCACGACTACCGAAGCCAAATACCTGCATGTGGAAAAAGTGGCCTTGGCAGCTATTCAAGTTGTCCAATGTTTCTGTCACTATATCCTATTACGTAGGACCACTGTCATTTACGATTGCAATCCTATGTAGTATATCTTGATGTGCCAATTGCTAGGTGGAAAGTACTCCAAATGGATAGTGATTCTCCAGGAGTTCGACTTAAAGTTTGAACGCGCTAAGTCTAAGAAATCATTGGTTTTCGTTGAACTGATATGTGACCTTCTCTCCACTGAGACAAAAAACATGGCAGAAGATTCCTTACATGATGAATCCCTTTTTCTGATCAGTTCTAATGACGTTTGGTATGGAGATATTATCATTTATCTCCAGACTCAAAATTTCCAGCCCAACCTTTCTAGCACAGACTGTCATCATATACGGTATCAAGCTCGTCAAAACATCATTCTCGGTGACACTCTTTATCGTCGTGGTGTTGACTCTATTTTTCTACATTGTCTCACCTATGATGAGGCTAAGAAATCTTTGAATGACTGCCACTCTGGAGCATGTGGTGGTCATATGTCTAGGTATGCCACTTCCCAAAAGATCCTACGAGCCGGGTACTTTTGGCCTTCTTTGTTTAAATATTGTATTACCACCATCTAGAAGTGTCATGCTTGTCAAACGTATAATAACAAGATACGATCTCATCCCACTCCTTTACACCCTGTAGTTTTCGTTGGTCCTTTCGCGAAGTGGGGCATTGACTTCATGACATGTAACCCTCACTCGGTCGGGGAGCATGGATACATCATCGTAGCCATGGATTATTTCACTAAGTGGGTTGAGGTGATGCCTACATTCGATAACACTGGAAAAACTGGAGCACTTTTCATATTCAATCATATCATCACTCGATTTGGAATCCCGCAAACTATTGTTACTGATCACGGTAGCCATTTTCGAAACTTCATGATGTCTGATTTTACTGAAAAGTTGAGTCTTCGGCATGAAAACTCAACCCCCTACTATCCACAGGCCAATGGCCAGATTGAATTGATAAACAAAGTTCTTATTACTATGCTTCGACGGATAATAGGAATTCACAAGACAAGTTGGCACAAGATGTTGTTTTCAGCATTATGGGCCTATTGGACATCCGTGAAGTCTGCCACGGGATTTATGCCTTTCCAATTAGTGTATGGTATCGAAGTTGTCCTGTCGATTGAATGTGAGATACCATCTTTGAAGCTAGCCATTGAACTTCTTCCCAACACCTCTGTTGAAGAGGAACGTCTATTGTACCTAATGCAATTAGATTAAACCCGTCGTGATGCCACCCTAGTTATTGAAGCTCATAAAAAGCGTGTCAAATCCCAATACGAAAAACATGTCAAGCCACTTGTTTTTTCTTAAGGTGATCTAGTTCTCCTCTACGAACAAGATCATGATTTACTAGGGGTCGAAAAATTCGAGGCTATGTGGCGAGGCCCTTATGTCGTCAAACGAGTGTTGGAGAAGGGAGCTTATGAGTTAGTGGATTATGATGGCATTCCTTTGAGTGAACCCAGAAATGGGATTTACTTGAAGAAGTACTATGCTTAGGGTATCTTTGCATGAGTGCTTGTATTTTACTGTATCATACTCTTGTGTGCTTTTTCGTTATTTGGTTTCGACCCCCAATTGCTTACCTTGCATTGTGCTTGGTTTCTAGATGTCGGTGTCTTCGCTACCCTACATTGGCTTTGTCGATGGCGCTAGTCATAGTACTCAAAACTTAGCATCTGTTACTTGGGCAATTTATGCACCTATGAACAAGTTAATCAGTCTACATGGTGTTTGCCTCGGTCGTGCAACTAACAATATCGTGGAATACAGTGCGGTCATCGAGTTGTTAACTGATGTTGTTTCACGTGGGATCTGTCATCTAGTTGTACGACTTGATTCACAGTTAATAGTACTACAGTTAAGTAATGTCTATGATATCCAAAGTCCTACTTTGTTAAGGGTATATTTGTGAATTCGTCTCTTGGAACGTTATTTTGATTACATTGAATATCAGCATATCCCTAGATGTCTAAATACATTAACAGATGCACTAGCTAATTATGTGTTAGACATACATTTAAGGCACTTATAAATCCAATCACAATTCACATTTAAAGCAAAGTAAGCCAGTAGAAGCCTCATGTATCTATAACGATAAAAGTGTTTTTTCGTCCGAAGACCAAAAATCAAAAGGTGAAGCAAATGGCTTCATATACAAAATAGCGTCAAGGATGCTGCTCACGATAACACAAGACTGCTCGTGCTACCCTACAGAGCAATCGACTAAGAGAACTAGATACACCCACATTATGGCGATGATAACGTCTCGGGATCTCATCAATAGAGATATCTGGGACATCTGATGTCAATCCCTCCAGGTTCTCCTCGATTGCCTCATAATCAGCGGCAGCCAATCCTACTATCTCGATTTGTTCCCCTCGTCTCTGGATGGGGGATGTACCTAGAGGCCGGTGCGGTCCCACATCTGTTTTGTCAAATAGATATTGGTTAGTCCTCGAATTAAAAACATAAAAAATATTTCATATTTCAAAAAATTTACAAAAACATTATAAAAACAAAAAGTGCTTCTTACCCAAGTTCCCCCACTGAAAGCCTTCAAGTAGAACCAAGTTTGGGTCATCTCTGAAGTCCAAACCGGCATAGGCATAATCGTCTACCATCAATAGCTGAGGCCTCAACCAATCAAAAAACACATCATTATATTTAATGACGGGGCAAGCCACATGCCGAGCCATGAGATCGCACCACCTCTTCATCCTTGGATCTTTTGGAGTCGGAATGCCCCACTCTACCTGCAAGCGTAAATGAGGAACCCTCTCGAGGAAGAATGACACTAAAATAGACTTGTATCCAAATTGTTTCAGGTCCCCTTTTTTACACTTTGTCAGTTGTTTCTTCATGCTGCAAAGAACTCCGTCGGACCAGTTAAACACCTAGGGCTCCATGCACTCTACTACATACTAAAAGTAATTTTGGAGATCCATGTGAGGAGATGCACTCCCCTACATATGTGCGATGGCGAATAGGATAGTCCGAAGGGGTAGATCCCGGACATCCATGATGGAAATCTTACCTTTGCGTATCTCGACCCCTGGTTCACAGTACCGACGAACATACTCACTCATTGGAAGACCTCCACCTCTGTTGCCTGTCAGTGTCACATGGGATCCATGACGAGATAATCCCATCAAAAAATATATATCCTTGATATCTAAAGAGACTGTGTGGACTCCCACATGAAATAATTGTTGATCCACATCCCACATGTGGACTAAGTACTCAAGTAACCTTACTTGGGCCCTCATGCCCTGGATCTTAAAAAACTTCAGTAACCCACACTGTCGGAGGGCATTTATAGTGCCCACGTCATTCTCGACGATGATATCATCATCCTCGTGTTCCCTCTCCCTCCACTCCAGCATTTTGATGATCAAAAACCTACATTTGAACAATAAAGGGAAGTTAACATCTTTATTTGCTTCATTGGAAAGTTTCTATTGGCTAAACGCATGTAAAGAATTTTTTCATTTTTGCCCGCCGCAGGTGAAGTATTACGCGCAGTGCGGAACTTTCGCAGGTGAACCAAGGCCACCTGCGGAAACCCATGGTTTCCACAAGTCCCTATATAGGTCACCTCCTGTGCGCACCTACCGGCCTAAAATTCAACTCAAAAATCAATTTTACACCAATAAAAATGAAATTTAATCCATTGAAAAGCAAGAGGACAAGAAGATTACTATTTTGGTTGAAGTCGTTCGTCGAATGGTTGCCCATGCTCCCCGCAATCGACAGTGAAAGTCTGAGGTAAAATGAGGGGTTTTGGTCAAGTTTTGGGTGAAATGGTAATGAAATGGTAAAAATGAGTTTTTCTTATATTTATGAACGTTTTACTTTTTCTATTAATATTTCATATTATTTTATTCTTTTTACCCAAAACCCAAAGGTCTAATGGTATGGTGAGTATTTTGACTTTTCACAGGAAAAGGAACCAGGATCCTGAACGATGCGATACAGATATTTTTCTTGATTTATTTTTATGTTTGTCACATGTACAAATACTTTTTAGGTTTTTCCAGCCAAGTAAAGATCTCTTCAACTATACTACTTCGCGATGAATTCGGACTTTCAACCCGGTCAAGTCCTGACCTAGTAGGACTCTCTTTCAGTGCCTGCACGGTAGGAATATAGTTTTCTTCGCTCTTCCCTACCCAACCATATTAGGAAGTGTAACTTTGTTCGGGCAAAACGTGAGGTTCGTTCGGGGTGGGAGGGACTATAAAACAAATAGATTGGTTACTGTAGGTTCGGGGAAGGGGATTGCACGTGTTTCCAGTCAGGGTGGGTTTGGAGGAAATAGATGCTAGAATAGATCCACTTCCTAGTCGTTGGGTGCAGGGTTTCTCGACCCAATAAATCTAAATAAATCTTTAGGGTAATGGGTTAAGTTAAATAAATGAAATGATAGGTTCGTTCCGCCAATCCCTTCAAGTGACTCTACGTTCCTTATTCGTCTCCTGAAACGTTGAATATGGAGAAGGAGTATCACATATTCCCGACCGTAGGGAGGTGAACCTTCCCTTCTAGTAGCAGGTACCTGGAATAAAGTAGAAAAACCTCAAGCTCAGTCTTTGTTTGTTCTCGTGCTCGAAAATCAATGAGAACGTAACCAAGTATACTTTTGTCGTCTTTTCGTACTCATCATGGTAACACGAAAATAACGAAACTCATGGAGTATCCTCTAAGATCTTTTCACTGTCCATAAAAGCGAAAAGATTGTCGAGCAACCTTGTTCTTTTCACGCTCGTAAAAGTATTTGAAGAAAATGTTTGATGGGCGGTAGTTTATCATTTTTTCGGTCTCGTCGAACTAATTTACGAAAAAGGAACTAAGATAGTTCTCTTTAAATTTTTTTCATACTCTATAAACATGAAAATCCCCCGAGTTTTCTATCTTTGGACTCGTTAAATAAACATCGAAAGACCCATACAGGACCGAACCACTCCTTCTTAGGGTTCGTTAAATATACTATGAGGGACTCGTCCGAAGGATGAGCTTACATCAACAAGAATATGTTATCCTCCTCAAGCTTGCGTAAAAATAAAGAGGTACTCGCCAGAAATGGTGGGGGGGAATTTGGGAAAGAAATGTGTCTTAGTATTTGTGTTAGTGGCAATAATAGTCGCTCTTGAACATGACACCCCCTTTATCTTTATATTCGGGTTGGGAAATCCATTTGTCTCTCGTTTGAATTTCTGCAAGTTCATATCTGCAGTTGTCAATTCCTACCATGTCGATCTTCCCTGTGTCAGTTTCAAATCATTTCCATACTTTGATCTACCCTAAATCTGTTACTTATTTCGCGTCATTGATGGGGGATACATCAAGGCCCTCCTGTGACGAGTCTTTTCCTGTCGATGCCAACTCATTATCTAGGAATAAGACTTAGAAATCATTTAGTACCTTAGAGCCTGCATGCCTCAATGGCAGGCTTCTTCGCTTTCAACAGTGGATTCACATCATTGGTCTCTGATTGAGGGATTTTATCGAGTGCTCGATTTCAGCTTATTCATTCGCATTCAGTGGATTGTACTAAGGTACCTTGGGATTCATTAACATTAATAGTGATTTCCCTCTCACTTGTTAACGGCTTTCATTAATGACCCGTAATCAAGTGGTATCTACCATGTTCGACTTCAGCACCTGTAATCGCATGGCTAGATTCGTACTTACATACGACGGGATTGAAGACCTTGAATCATTTTGTTTCGATTCAGGTTGCAATGAAATGTTTATGATTTGTATTGACACATTGATCCACTTTGTATGTCTCGTGGCTATGTCCGAATTTGAGTTTTCTAGAGAATAAATCCACAGTGTATTCCTGGTGGCTATGCAGAATCTTGGTGACATGGATCCACAGTGTATGATTGGTTGCCATGACTGACATTTATGGTTTAATCATTTGTAGTCTAAGCATGGTAATTCCTATCCCATAAATGGTATAATATTGCAAAGATGCTTGGTTGTTTGCAAGTTCCCGATTGGTGCGCTCCTTGTTCCCGACACAGACTCACATTTTACAAAGTATTTCGGTTGTCACGAGTTCCAGCCTCATACTTTGGGGGGCATTTGTTACACATTATTTTGGTCACCCTGGTGATGTTTCTACAAGCGTGTGTTCAGGCTCTCAAAAGGATCTTTTGCATGATAAAAGTAACTGGTTTCTCCCTCTACAAAGCTTGTTTTTAGAAAGTCGTCGCAGGCTAGGAGTATTACACAGTGTGGAAATGACTGATTTCCGTAGGCTGCTCTAAACCTGGCTTGTAGAGTTTCTGCATGCTACTCTATAGGCAGGGTGCGGCGACGTTTTAAAAATAAGAAAATGGACGAAGTTCACGAAGGTTCTAGAAGGGAATCTTCTAGAATTCGAGGTGGCATCCGTATGGTTGGGATCCTACTGGCTTCTTTGATTTGGTGGGATCATCCTAATCTCATTAACCATCTCTCCTTCCCCTATATAATGATGGATTTCTCATGGAAAAGGTTAAGCATTAAGCAAGCAAGAGCAAGTAAGGAATGAATTAAGGTTGAATAGGCTGTGAATTGTGTGAGGAACTCTACTTCAGATGCTTGAGGGTTTCATTTCAATCCATCAAGTTATTGTGAATCATCTTCATGCGGGCTTGGAGCAAGTGTGTGTTGGAGCAAAGGGTCACTGAAAGGGAACTTAGCGACATCAAGGTTGTTTGGTTGTATCTTCCACTTTCTCTTAATATAATACAGTGGCGTGTTTCTTTCCCATAAAATCATTCTCATTTTATTACATGATTCCTTGATCACATGTATAAGTCTTCATTGAATATACTATTATTGCTTTCACTTTGGTTGGTTTGTGTTTCATTGCAGGATCAATAGCACAAGAGCCCCGGAGCGAAGCGGGGACAAGAAAGTCATAAGGAAGCGATATTCAAAGGTATGTTACTCATCCTTTCTTTGATGGTAGATTCAATTATTAGAGATTAGGGAAAGCACCATGTCTTGTCTTGTTTTGTTCTAGATCTAGGTGGATCTAGGGAGATCAGTTTATGTCTTCATTTACCGATATATCCAATAGCAGTGACATTGAAATAAATCGAACTCTGTTTATTTTTTTACATGGCTTCTTGCATACCAACTTACCTTCATGTCCATTGTATTTGTCTGCATTGCTACATTTAAACAAACAGAATAACTGGAGAAGACGATGTACTCTTTGCCACAAATGTAGAAGAGGAGATACAAAGGTGCATGCTTCTACTCTTATTTCATATTCCATTGTTTAGTATTTCATGTATTGTCTGTATATTTGTGCTACTTGTTCTACTGCTTTGCACCTAATTTACTGTATGTAGATACTACGTATATTTCTACATTGAAAGAAACAGATTAGTTAGGCAGGAAGATAAATTCTTATATGCCACAACAGAGGGGGCTGAAGTACAATCTTCGAAAAGGTATACCAACTGTGATAGTTAATCAAACACACAAAACAGGTGGGTGCAGATAATATTGGACTAGAAAATGATGATTTGGCAACAATGGGCCTTTGTTGAGATTTCTCGCTTCCAAACATTGCCCTCCCCATGTCTATTTTCCCACTTTCTATTATCCCTTTTTTTTTCGTCTTCTATACTTAACCGAATTCGCCTTTGTTTTTCTCCTCTACTTTCACTTTCTGGTTGTTTTTCTTAGTCGTCTTTCCGAAAATGCCTAGGTGCGCGGGTTGGCAGACTCACAGGTTCACATTTATACTCATGCTTCTATATCACGACTCTGACCGATGGTTTCCTCATCCCATACTTAGCCACTTTTTCGATCGCGGGTTCTTGGGCTGGCGGGTTCAAGATTGCACCTCTAGCTTCGGAGGTTCCGTGATAT
>JASDQU011402687.1:22789-40625 GCA_032191745.1 Picea mariana | reverse complement strand
AACCCTCATCACTTCCAATGTCACTATTTCTCAAAAGATTTTTATGTGTTGGCATGTCCATTGACAACATCTTCCCCTTTAATAACATTTATCTATTTATTATTTAAAAATGTATAAATTATAAAAGTGGTTCATATATTTTTATAATATATTTAAACATATAGATAGTGGTAAACTAATGTATCTTAAGAGTCACACCTAGAATACACCATGTGTTTATCAAAACTTATAATTTTTCAATAATAAAAAAGATAATACAATTAAAAATAGGTTAAAATAAAAATGTGAATAAATCATAAATGAAATCCTCTAATATTGATTCACATATCTTGTTTTAACCTTGAAGTATTATCCTCTCTGAGATGGTAGTACCAAAAACTACTAACTCTTTCTCTGATGGCCTTTTCTTTATCGTTCAACCTACAAATGGATTTATGTGTTCATTTATAATAATTCTAGAATAAATCACATGAAACAGTTTTACAGAAATTAAAATTTTGAATTTTAATTATTTATTTTTTATGTGATTCATTCAGCCCTTTCCCCTGCATATACTTATTTCAAGGTTGTAATATTCTCATAACAAACATTTTCAACTACTTTTCTACCTAAGGTCTCCTCACCTCCTCTAGCGATCAAATTAACCTTCGTTTTGTTGAATATCTATCCATAAATTTCCACTGTGTACATCATTAAAAAAAATATGTGTTTTTTAATCTATAATCATAACTTTCCACCATGTACATCATTAAAAAAAATCAAATGTAGTTTTTGGATCTATAGTCCAACCTAATAATTGGTGTAAAAAGACCATATAACTTCTCATACAAATCCACATAAAATCTATTTTCTTTTGCAAAATTATCCATAATATAAAAATAACATAAAAAAATATTTAATAACATAGCAAGTAAAGTAATTAAACTGTTAATTACCGAATTATTGTAAAATCTATTATCTTTTGCAATATTCTCCATAATATAAAAATAACATAAAAAATACTCAATGACATAATATTTAAAGTAATTAAATTGTTACTTACCAAAACGTTGTAAGTGGGTCTAC
Source organism: Picea mariana (assembly GCA_032191745.1). Lineage (NCBI taxonomy): Eukaryota > Viridiplantae > Streptophyta > Pinopsida > Pinales > Pinaceae > Picea > Picea mariana. The sequence goes on along the minus strand of JASDQU011402687.1, from coordinate 39,560 downwards.
CCACGATAAGATAGAGTTGGAACCTTTAACGAACAAGTTTCCAAGAACCATACTCGCGAGGAGAACCAATGGAGAGGCATTGTGTTGAAGAAGGATAGATGCTTTCTAGAAGTTTTTAAAATATTTGGGTAGAGAAAGTGTCTCACAGGGCATTTAAAAAAATGCCAAGACTATTCAAGAAACTCCGTATGTAATGTTTTCCTATAATAGAAATGAAATATATTAGTAAGATTGTAATCACAAAATTTCCCAATCAATCTAAATTATTTTGTAATCACAAAAATGCCAAGACTATTCAAGCAACTCCTTATGTAATGTTTTCCTATAACAGAAATGAAAACATATTAGTAAGATTGTAATGACAAAATTTCCCAATCAATTTAAATTATTTTGTTTTCCATGATGGTTTAATAGTTGAAAATTTCTTATGTAAATGTAAATGTTTTATGGTGAACTTTTATGTAAATGTTTTATGGTACACTTTTACTGCTAAATGTTTGAACACCCAATTTGCTAAATAATTGAATAATAGCTTGCATATAATATAATATAGGGAAGGAATTAAGAAGGTTACTATTATATTATTTTTTATTAATATTAGGGTAGTTATTAGTATAATATATATTATTCAATAAAAAAGATAAGTTTAAAATTGATGTCTGCAGGGGTGTAGATCGATTGGTAAGTGTCATGTAAAGGGAAGGAAATGTAAAAAGGAAGTCTCATGTTCGATTCTCACCTCGATTTATTCATGCCCCATGTTTGCGGGTTGTGTGGATGCACCTGGAGGTTATAGAGGTAGTAGACGGGAATCAACCCCATGTCACGCGAGTATGAGAACCGTGAATTATCAATTCCGCTAGTCACAGAAAAAAAAGTTCAAAATTGATCATTCTGATTTGGATTTAGCTTTCTATATAGTATTGAATAAAGAAGACAAGCTCAAAATTGATAATTCTCATTTTGGATCTAGCTTACCTATAAAAGTAATCATATTATAATTTGTAAGTGGCCATTACAAACATTGCCTAATAATATTAATGTCATTTACAACCATATTTTGTATCAATTGGTATAAGATCTTGGGTTTATGGTTTCAACATTCATGCAATAAAAATATTTTATATTCATATTTGAATGGCATAATCTCCCTCTACAAGAATTTTTTTCTTACAACTATTAGAGCAATTTTTCAGTACAACCTCTCATATTTATCATGCTATAAGGGTTTAACTTTAGATAGATCCATATTTATTCCCATATATAATATATACACACACAAACCACATTGAAAAAGTCATTTTTTGGTTGTATTACTAAAGGTCAACGACATAATATATTCCCACTACGTTAAAATTTAGAGAACCACCATAGTCTCACAGGCTCACCCATAGTCAACCATGGAAAATTAGAGTCGAGCGAACCCAATGTGACATAAGAATTTATGAACATCACAATTCAACATAACTATGGAGGAACATAGAATTTTCCATAAGTAACCCTAGATGAAAGTTGCAATGTGACATAACCATTAAGGAATGTCACAATCAACATAACTCTTAAGGAACATCATATTGTGACATAATTCATGATAAACATTGTACTATTACATTATCAATGATGAACATAGAAATTCAACATATTCCAACCTATATGAACATGAAAATAGATAAAATCATATTATGAACCTCTTAATCCCATAATTTAACATAATGTTGAATTCAACTTATAAATGTAACAATGCAACATAACCCTTAATGAATGTCGCAATGAAACCATAACTATTGATTAATGTAGAAATTTAACACTAAGTAGAACAATATGAATGTCACAATGTGACATAATTATTTAGGAGCATCCCTAGGGATGTGGAAATCTTGCAGAACCAAAAAATATTTTCAATTCTATTTTGGTTTTGGTTCAGTTTGTTTCAAACTTTTAGTGCACAAATAGTGGTCTAGTATTTTTCCCAATGCACTCAATTTTTTTGGAATCAAAATTAGAATTTGGATATGTTGTAGAATATATCATGTTCTACCATCACATCAAATTTCAAAAGAACATGTTGGGTTTAAACCCCAGTGCCCCAATCTTAAAACCAACATGCAAACAAATTCCTATAGAAACAACGGATCATATTTTTATCAACACATGTTCATTTCTTGGAATAAAGGTATAAAATTGGACATGATTTCAAGGACACACATTTCTACAATATTATTAACTGTTAGAAATAAATAAGTCCACACAATTTTCCAAAGCTAGTGCACAATGAGTTCCAAATTTTATTTCTACACTAACAAGAGACTAGTATTTTGATTAGTTTGATTTCATAATTTAGAGTTAAGGTATGAAATTTGGATATGTTATATATTACACATTAATTTACATTCCAACCAAATTTCATAAAAACATGTTCATTTTATGTACTTCGACCAACCTGCACCCTCTTTAGACACCATGCACATAATTTTTCATAAACAAGGGTTTAGTGTTTTGACTTGTGCATAACAAATATTGGGATTTAGAGTCTAAATTTTTTGTTTGAAAACATAGGTAATTCCAACAGAGAACATCCCCAAACCCAACCTATGTGGCCACTTGAGGGAATTTATTAATGAAAAAGAAAAAATATTACAAGATATTTTGTCACAATCAATCATAAATAAATGACCCTCCATGCTCTTTATATATATCGTGGAGCAATGGGGTGGTAAGCCATGGATCAATGTAGCCATTAATATTGAGGAGAATATGAGTCGTTGAAGAAATATATGATGGAAACATATCCTGACCGTCAGATTACAAATGCATGCTAAGGAAACACATTAAGAGAAACACTTAAACCTAAAGTCACATTATACCATTCGATCTTAAGTAGCTCCTAAGTGTCTAAATATCTTATCATCCCCCCTTAATTACAGCCTCAGATAGGATTGAAGGATTCACAAAGGTGGAACAATAGGATAAGGAAGGATGAATTATATCCTATCCCCCTTTAGTGACAAATTCTTGAACTCCTAACATAGATTGAATTTTGGAAAACTTCTCTTCTATAAAAGATTTTTTTTAAATGCATGCAAATTTATCTTCTATATGGGAGAAGAGGAATTCAATAGCTCGATCATTAATGAGATTTCTGATGAAGTGCATGTGTTCCTTGATGTTGTTTATGTACTAATGTTGAACTAGATCCTTGGAAAGATTGATGGCACTTTGATTGTCACATTAGAGGGTGGTCAGATGTTGTTGGAATCCAAACTGTGAAAGGATATATTGGAGACAGAAAGATTCTTGAATTGCATTAACCTTTGATTAGTATTATGATTATACTAATGAAAGAGAAATAGCTTATTGTTTCTTACAATACCAAGTGACAAGTCCAAATCTAAGGATAAAAAAATAACCTACAATATAATTTCGATCATCATGGTTGTCACCTCAATCTAAATTAGTGAAACCAACCAAGAAAGGAGTCCCCCCTAAATTGTAATGCATCCAAAAATGATTTATACCCTCGACATATAGAAGTATCCATTTAGCTACTTTCCAATGGATTTCACAGGTTTTTTCACATACCAGGAAACAATACCAAGAACAAAAGAAATACAAGGATAGGTATGAGTCAAATATAAGGTGCAACCTACTAATTGATGGTACAAAGTGGCATCAAATTTGAAAGTATTATATATGGAAGCAAGTTTGACTCTAGACTAGAAGGGAGAAGGGGTTGGTTTATAATCACCCATTTGAAAGTGGAGAAGAAGGTTACAAGCATACTTAGACAGGGAAAGAAAAATTCCTTTATTGGTTTGCAAAACTTGGAGGCCATGGAAATAATGCAAATGGCCTAAGTCTATCATTTCAAATTTATTTTGATGGTTGGATTTAACATGGGTTAAAAGTTTAGGTTCACTACTAATGAGGATAAGGTATTCAACATAAAGAACAAGTATTATCGTATGGATTCCTACTTTCTTATTATATATATTAAGGTTAGAATTCCATCTAGAAAATTTGGTGTCAAGGAGAAAGTTATCCATTTTGTCATACCAAGCTCGCATAGCTTGCTTAAGACCATAGATATATTTCTTAAGGAGACAAATAAGGTTGGAGTCATCCTGGACATAGTCAGGAGGTTGTTCCATGTAGATTTATTCTTGCAAATCCCCATGTAAGAAGGTGTATTTAACATACTTCTGATGGGCCTCCCATTTATGTGAGGCAACAAGGGCTAGAATAAGGTAGATATATTTTATTTTGGCTATGGGAGAAAATGTTTCATTATATTCAATGTCTTCAACTTAAGAGAACCCTTTGGAAAATAACCAAACTCTGTGTCGTTCAACACTTCCATCTAATGCATAGCTAGTTCTATATACATATTTACATTTGAGAAGTTTTCTTCCTTTCAGAATAGGTACAAGATCCTAAGTATTGTTTTCCATTAAAGAGTGATACTCTTCATTCATTATTGTGCCCCAATATGGATGAACTTAACCTTTTCCAAATCGTTTCATAACATGAGTCTTTAAAACTTGATCCTTAAGATAAGAGGTTCACTCGAACTATGAATATGTCCAACGATAATTTCAAGAATCACCACAAGATTACCAACTGCTTCTCATGTTGAACAGACCCATGTTGGAAGCATGGTGTTGGTGAAGGTTCATGTTCAATGGACCCATATGGAGGAAGGTGGGCAAGAATAGGTCAATTTTCATCCTTAGTGTCATCATGTGAAGAAGAAGAAACTAGAATAGAAACAGAAAGATGGCTCGGAGGTCAAATATGGCACAAACAACAAATTAGTCTCATGGGTTGAAGATGGCACAAGCGTTGAGTTAGGAACGAGGAAATATATATTTTCATCAAATTTAACAGATATCTTCTAATAATGATTTCATTAGAATGAGATTGAATAAATATATAAATTTTTACATCTTCCTAATATCCAACAAAAATACACTTCACACTTTTACTCTGTAAATATTTCCTTTTCTAATCAAGAATGTGATCCCATGATACACTACCAAATGCATGGAAGTGGTTTACATGTAGCTTAATTTTATTCCATGCGTCTTCTAGTGTTACATTTTTTAAATCCTTTGTGGGAGTGTGGTTTACTATGTAATTTACACAATTGATGACTTATGTCGAGTAATGATGACTTAATCCCTCATATTGGATCATACAATTAGCCATTTCTTTTAGTGTGTGTTTTTTTTTCCTCTCAGAAACAATATTTTTTGTGGTCTATATGGAACAATATGTTGCATCTGAATTCCCTATGTGGTGTAGTAACTTGTAAATTTATTACTCACATATTCACCACCATTATCTATTATTATCCTTTGAATATGATGTCCAAAATATTTTTCTACAAGGGCATTATGCGCCAAACAATTTTTAAAAACTTCACTCTTAATTTTTAAGAAGTAAAACCAAGTACGTCTTGAGAATACATCAATGAAAGTTAAGAAATAATTGCACCTGGAGAAATAATGGGAAGAAAGTGGACCACACAAATAAATATGAACAAGATGCAAAGAGGTTGAGTCATGTCAAGAGGCATGTTTTTCAAAATTGTCCGATGATTTTTGTCGAGAACACAATCAACACAAACACCATCTATGCAAGAAACAAGAGGAAAACCAATAAAAATGTTTTGATTACATAGTTTCTACAATGAGAGATAGTTTATATGACCAAACCACTCATCCCAAAGTTTTCTCAAGCCATCGCTATGAGTAAAAAACAATCATGGAAATGATCATGACATAAAATTGTCAAACTTGTACAACCTAATAATTTCATAAACAATTCGAGTTGCTAGGACATGCTTATGATATTTTAAATCCTTGATTACAACTTGGTGAGGTGAAAATTATACGGTTTTACCATCATCTGAATGAGTGATATGATACACTGATAAAAGTTTATAGGAAATATTTGGAACACAATACATCATTGGAATGACCATTATGTATTTGAAACTTTCCATAACCTACAACACTAAGAGATCTATCACCACTGATCTAAAAATGAAGAAGACTTGTAATCTTGAAAATATTTGCAAATAAATTTTATGTGTTAAAAGAAAATGGATGAACTTTGCAACACATCATTAATAGGATTTACTCATTCAAGATGCATATAAACAACAAGATAATCAATGAACAGAAAACACATAACACAACAAATGATAAAGGAGTTCACCCCTCTCTTGGGCTACATCTCCTGGTCCAGCTTCCAATGGATCATTTATATTATTTGATCAAAGTTCTCAAAAATGTTCTTTACAATGCTTAAACTACCAAATAGACTGCTCCAATGGCTTCAGAATGTCCAAAAACCCCTAGCTGGGTTTTTTCAGCATGTCGTTTGGCCAAAAAACGAAGAAGATAGGCTTCCTTGAAGTCTCCTCTTCAAGCTTGTTGTCTTTGCATCTACAAATTCCACCCTTGTTCATGCAACCTAGCACACACACTATTTAAAGTGTAAAAACCCGGCACCAAACGCAACCATGTAAACGGTGCAAACTATAGGATGGTTATGGGCGCGCCAGCCCCTAACCGCCTAGCTCTCGGGCACATGGGTCGTCCATACGACCTCACACAAATATAAAAAGGGCTATGTTTTCCAACTCCCACGCTAAGGTTAAAGTCACATGGTGTAACACATATAACCATGGGCTACATGTTTTAAAAACCCCGCACGCCATTTAACAAAGGGTATCGTCATATGTAAGGTGAGTGTGACTGGGGGCTAGGGCTAAGCCCCAACCTGGACCCCTGCGCCGACCATAACATACAATGAATTTAAATACATATTATAACATATGGTTTATAAGAAACAACGTGTGGGCTAGTGGTAACCCACACTCTAACAAAATGCGGAGCCAAAGGGGAGGTTCGGGGTTCGACCCCCATGGACCCCATACAATTTTAAACAACAACCAATAGCCAATACCGGGGTGCCATGTGGCAGCCCATCACTGGGCCATGTGGCACCATACCATTGACCAAAAATGATGCCATGTGTCACATCACAATTCGACCACATATGCCAATAAAAAATGGCCATGTCATCACATGCCACATCAGCGTACAGTCGTATGGTCTCTGCCACATCATCGTACGACCCTGCCACGTCAGCCTATACAGACTGCACAATCGACGTCCTTTTTTTTGCTTGTTTGACAATTTGAACAGATTGTGATATCTCTCGCTCCCGACGTCCATTTGAAACGAAATGAGCTGCGTTGGGTTCGCAACGATGAGGCCTACGCTCTTGTTCGATTTGAAGTGATTCCAAGCACTTTGAATTTTTGAGCAAAATTTGAACTCCTGATCAACCACAAACAAATATTTTTTTGGTAATGCATTCATTAAGAGTAGAAAATACGGAATTAACATCATCCATATGATAATATGCTCTTGAATCAATAAGCCACTCATGAGAAGAAATATAAATTGTATTAAAGGAGAAATGAGAAGATGAAAATGCATGTCCATGAGAAGAAGAAGAATCAATACTGACGTTATGCTTCTTCATTGTTTCTTCTAAGGATTCCATTTTCTTAAAACTTTTAGATTCCACATGACCATATTTCCCAAAAAATTTGCAATGTTGGTCAGTCTTCTTACTTATGTATTTTTCTCCTTTGTCACCATTAGGAGAAGAAGCTAGTGGAGAGGGTTTGGGACCTTGTTTTTATTGTTGTTGTGGCAAGGATATTGCTTCTTGATATTCTTGGATTTATATTTCTACTAGGAAACTTAGGATTTTTTGGATTTATCTACAGTGTTGATCCATCGAAGTTTCACAACATTATATTTCTCTCGAATCAGAGCATCATGGAAACAATCAAGAGATGAATCTTTATAACAACTCCTTAGAGATTCCTTTGTGGAAAAAAAAATATATACAAAGACAAAATATGTACTACCAAGCTTATCAAGAATAAAATATATGCATTGGCCTTCTTTCATATCTAATTTGTAGTCTATATATAAAATTCTAAGTGTTTTGAACTTAGATAAATAATGTTCAATAAACATAAAATTGTTGCGAATTAAATTGATTCACTAATTTTCTAAGTGGTGGGCTTTAATAATATTATGTTTACCAAACACAAATCGAAGTTTTTCCAAAGATTCATTGGGGGCATCGATTCCTAGAAGGTGAAACCTTAAATAATGAGAGATGGATATTATGATCAATCCACATGCTCCATCACTCTTACTATCCCATTTGACTTTATTTTCATAGCTAGTGGATTCTTGTTATTTTCCCAAGGTAATCTGGTACAGTCCTTTACTTATTAGTACATCCTCCATATGGGATTTCCATGAGAAGTAATTAGTATTGGTAAGAAAAAATTTAATGGGAAAATACATATGAAAAGATGAAAAGAATATGGATTTAAAGGATGAAAATAATGGTCCGAATGGAAATTCGAAAAAATAGGATGTTTAAAAAAAACGCAACTAAAAATAGACTTATAATGCGAAAGTTATACCCTTTTGAAAAAATGGATAAACAATAACCAAAGAGCCACATAGCAAGTAGAATTTGTTCCAAGTGGTGATGCTCCTCCGTATCTAACTTTCATTATAAGATAACTTTTAAATAAGTTACTTATGAAGTGACTCACTTTTCTAGAATAAGTGGGAATCAATTTTACAATGTTACTTTTTAAATTAATGTTGCATGCAAAAAGATTAATAAAAAAGAATACGAAAGCTACTTATAGTGATTCACTTTTATCAATCAAGTGAAATACACTTTACAATGGATGCATGAACTTAAAAAAAAAAAAGAGACTTGAACTCAAAACCTCTTACTTAATAAAGAAACTTTCTACAAGGTCGTTCTCTAGAATAAGCCAGAATTCAACAAGGTATGTCATTTTTTATATAACTCATTTTTTGAGAGGTTTCAAGTAGTCACACCTGGAGGAATTGCAGAAAACACACTGAAGAACATTGTGTACTATTTTTAGATCTTTATTCATTAAAGGTACATAGTTATGATTATTTCAAGTTAGGGTTGTTGACTAATCCAAAACTAGTCATGTGAGACTAAAGAAAAATTTGATGAAAATGCTAGTCTCTTGTTGTTAAAGTTAATGAAGGTTTGGAGGTATGTAATCATATACACCAGGTCTATTACAAATTTACAAATTAGATTTGGATGATGAAATTGATGAGGGCTTTTGGTTGAGGTACATGTTGGGTACATGGTTGAGATAAATAGATGATGAGTTGGCACATACATGAGGTGTATAGTTGATGATGTTGGTACATATTGATGAGTCATAGTTGATGAGTAGTTGATACATAATTGGTACATACTTGGTACATGGTTGGAGGCACTTGTTAGTAGTATTGTTGACACATGGTGTATGGATGATGTAGCATACTTGTATTGGTATATTATTAGAAGCACATATTGATCTTGGTGATGATTATGAGTTGTTGTGTTATGCTTGGTTGATTCACATCTTTGAGATTTGTCTTGGTGATTGATATTGGTGAGTAGATCTGATTTGGTTGATAATATTGATGAGCCAAGTTGTTGTGATAAGTTGTTTGGACAGGCTATTGTGACATGTTATTTGTACGGGTTTGGTGCATGGTTTATGAACTTGTTCACGGTATAGGTTGAGGTACAGGTTGAGGTACAAGTCGATTCATGGTCCAGATTATTGGTACATGTTGTTTGGTGTAGGTTTTTTGGTACATGTTTACAACAATATATCTCACAGTGAGAGTGCGACAGTGGTTCCATTATTCTACATCTACGTCAGGGAAGTTGGATGGGGAAAGGATAGGTGGTTGTAGCCACCTTTCGTTTGTAGCTAAATATCATAGGGGGTTGTATCCTCATTTTGGATATAGCGAGAGAATTGGGGATTTGGAGCTTCCCTCAGGTTGTAGCATGTGAAACTAAGGGGTTGGAGCCTCCTGTAACATCCAACTCTTGCACACACAGAGTGAACTTATTCTTTGAGGACACTTGCTTGCAAGTGATCCAGATTATTATACTATTTCCCATTGATTATGATTATGAGGCATCGTGGATGTGATTATATGTTATTTTGTTGTATTGACTTAGGCAGGTGCTATTAACTCAGTTCTCCTAAGTGTGCAGGATTTGGACCTTGAGGATGCAGAGGCATCGATGAAACCCTTAGACTCTGGATCAAGTCAGGGAGTGGACTATTGGGGTTGGATTGTTGTATATATGACCTATGTGCATCTGATTAGATGTTATGATTATGGATTTAATTTCTGACAGGATTCGTTGATGATGCAGGTTGAAGATAGCTTGCCGACCAGACTCACATGTGGAGTAGAGGGGTCATGCATGATAACCAAAGATGTTGAGGAAGAAGTGTGGACAACAACCCTGTGACAACCTACTAGCACTCCCTTCGTGGATCAAACTGTAGGTTAATGATTACCTAGTTCGAGAAGACCCACGATGTCGTGAGGGAAGACTGCGAGAGTAGCTTGCGATGATTCTAAGGGGCACACGATAAGGCAGGGGCCTTGTTCCTTAAAGGCCCTTAGTCTCCCACAAGATCACCTGACAAAGTATTGACTCCAGGGTTTTTTTATGTCTACCAAATCAATCAAGAGGTGAGTGGCACCCTTGGAGCACATAGTGCGTCCTGAAGGGCACGTCGTGGAAGAAAAATGAAAAAGAGGTGAGTGGCACCCTTGGAGAACGTAGTGCGTCTTGAAGGGCACGTCGTGCAAGGGAAACAAAATGAGGTGAGTGACATCGTTGGGGCACCTAGTGCGTCCTAAAGGGAACGTCACATTGTTAAATAATAAATGAATAAACCTAGATGGCCTTAGAACAAATAATGTGATAAGAAAGATTTAAAACAAGTTCCCTAATAAAATGTCGCCCAAGCTAGAAAAATAAAATCTAGGTCCAAGTGATACTTGTGCTATATATATATATATATATATATATATATATATATAATAAAAATAAAAATAAATAAATAATAATAATAATAATCATTAAGCATGTGACGCGAACGGGGTAATCAATTCAATTAATTTATAAAAATCTTTTAGAGGATAAAATTTGAAAAAAAAGGGGGGGGCAGGGGAGATAATTGTTTTGTTACATATGGTAATTAAAATTTATTAATTAAAAAGAAAAAGGTGGGAAAAGGTAATTTCTACACTTGCCAATTTGAGTTTTAAATGAAAAGGAAAAGAGGGAAATTTAAAAGAATTGGGAAACTCAGGAAAAAGAGGGAAACATAAAGAGAAAGGTAAACTAAGGAAAAAGGTAGAATGACTAACTTAGTATGGTATCTTGCCATTAAGAATTTTATAAATTGAAATCAACTAGTACATTAGTAAAGGGGTAAGTCATAAGATGTGTAAGGGAATATGAGGACACCTAGGAGCGATTATAGGAATGCTTTTAGGTCGGTCAGGGAAATAGGAGTAATTAAATAATTAATGAAATTATTTTTCTGGTGCAAAGAAGGGGATGGATGACACATGTACGGGGAGGATTTTTCTAAATTAAATTATTTAAGAATAAATTAAATGGGAATTTGGGAAAGAAAATGACTTAGAAACTCTATATAAAGGAGGGAGGAGGAGGAGGAGGAGGAGGATGGATCTCTTCGGTTATGCATAACATTATGCTGCATAATTTTAGACTTGACTGACTTAACTTGTGGGAGCTGGGATACCCAACTCAGTGAGGAGTGGTAGCTTGGCCTTGTGAAGCAAGCTGGGAGATAGTTGTTCTTTGGTTTAGTTTGTGTGGCCCCTTTGCAGCTCGGGGGGCTAAGGGGGAAGAAGAGTACCCCTAACATTAGCTGGGAGGTACCAGTGAAGCCTCATCGATCGACAAGAGGGATTTGTACAGAGTGCGTGGAACAATGACTCAGAGTAGACAACTTGGGATACGGTACACTTACTTTTACTCTGCATGGTATATTCTTATTGACCTTACACTTTCATTTATGTGCTTTTAATTGGGTTACAAAGGTGTATGTATTAGCATTTTAATTGAGAACTTAAATTCCCCATATCCTTCAACTCGTTTCTTGACTTGATTCCCTTGGAATTCGATCCCTAAATTTTGTGACTGTCTTTTGGGTTTTATTGATTGTTGTGAGTATTTGTGCCTTTTTACTTGATCCTCGTCCATAGTTCGTCAGTCCATGTTTAAGCAGTTGGCCAGGAGCCGAATCGACGGTCATCACTTCGGTGCATAGTGACCTATAGATTCTAATGCCCTTCTTTTCTATGAGTGGATGATGAGTGAAGGATGTATTGCCCAGTTGTCTACCCCTGTTGATTTCTCTTGGCTAGTTGATGGTCATTTTTCCTTCTTGCGATTGAAAACCTATGTGTGGTGTTCATCATCATTCTTTGCAATTTAATGACAATGTTTCTCTTTATTTAGACTGTGTTTTTATTCCCACTTGAATGTCATCCTTGACTTTTATATGGACTACATTTGTATGTATGCTGCGGTTACTGGGTTTTTTTCTTTACCGCATCTACGATTGATGTTGTTGACAGTGTTAAATTGTTTTTTTTATTGCGATCATATATGCAGGTTGGACTTCATTTTTGTGTTTTTTTTCACTGCCTTCAACGCCCCTTGTGTTGCATGTCAGGAGTGCATTAAGTAGAAGGAATCCAGGAGGGTGAGAAGTATTTCTTGTTCAAGAAATCCTTCAGATGTGAGTTTGATGAAATCCTGAGAAGGCAAGGTGTGCATGGGGAATGGAAACCTTAGAGGAGGTCAAGATCACAAGGGATAACGCAAAGGTTGCGAAAGAGTCAGACTTATTCTAATTCTGAAAGATCGAATGAGGGATAACATTACAAGAGTGAAGCGAGACCAAGAGTTGGGTCCACGGGAAAAAGTTCAAAGGTCGAGACCTTTCAAACATTGACAAAATATTCTAAGTTGTGAGAAGGTGGAAGATCAGGAGGAGGAGTGACAACAACCATATGATCAGTTGTGGAGAAGATCCTGGACCGTTAGATCTATGTCAAGGTAGAGGAGAAATGAGTGCAGGGGAAAAAATATCTCAGTCATCAAATCTGAGCATGTGGACCAACAATCATTGGATCCAGATGAACATGCATGAGTTTTAAACCTTTGGAGTTGCATAGGAAAGAAGGCTTTGCGAGGTCGCAAAGTCCCGACATCATCATAACCATTCATCGGAAGGGAAGCGTGGAAAGCAATCAGCATTTCACTGACTCGCAGATCAGAGAAGTCAAAGGACAGACTTGTGATAATTAGCGAAGTGAGAACTTGAAAAAAGATCGCAGCCATCAATCGAGGAGAGATATGGACCATCGATTATCCAAGGAGAATTTCAAGATATCATGGATCGAGAGTATAAAGGTGAAGGATCCTATAATTTCGCAAAATGTGAAATCCCAATACGCGAAGAGGAGATCTGGACCATTAGATCCAGAGGAGTATGAGCCGTCAGATTTGGGCACTCTGAAATATCAAAATTTTGAAAGTCGGGGATGTTAAGGAACTTGTGATTTGGAAGTCACAAGTCGTGAAATCCTGATTCGCAAAAGGAGAATATGGACCATTGGATCTAGAAGGGATATGTGTCAACAGGCTGGAAGATCCAAAAGGAGGCAAAGGTTGAAGAGTTGAAATAGCTGAAGCTCGAAGAGTCGAAGAGTCGAGAGTCATCGATTTGTGAGGGGACATTTGTCACCAGATTGTGAGATCCAAGGAAAGTTACGCTGGAGTTTTAGTTTTGAGAACTAAAATAGTCAAAGCCTAAAGAGCCGAAGCGCCAAAGGCCAGAGATATTTTGAGCCATTAGATCACCCGAAGTGAGTCAGAGTCGTAAGAATAGTAGAGGAGTTGTGGCGAAAATATGTGAATTCTGAGTAAAGTTCTAGAGCGATTCATAGCCGTCGGATTTTAGAGGACATGTGGCAGGATTCTATGTATTTGGGGAGAAGGAAAAGGGTTGATATTTGAGACCTCAGAAGCCTGGAATAAAAAGAGGATCTCGACCGTTGATCGAGAGGAGGATTCCAGGATTGTTGATCTGGTCAAGGAGGTCAAGGACGTGAAGCAAGAGCATAGTCGTTGATTGGGGATATACGTGTCAGCAAATATTCCACTCTGGGAGATGCCCAGTCAACAGAGGTGATAACTTGAGAATTGAGATTCCTTAAGGTCAGACTGACAGAGGAGATCCTAACCGTAGATTCAAGGGGGCAGGTGGCAACCGATCTTCCACTCCACAAGATTTTCACACAGAGGAGAGTGGAGTTTGAGAATTGAAACTCCCGGAGATCAAAAAGGCATAGTCAATAGCAGTCATTGATTAGAACAATATTACGTGTCGACAGATAATAGAGATCTGAGGAGATGCATCGAAGGAGGAAAGTAGAGCGAAACAAAGATTGATAATAGTCGTTGATCACAGGAAGTGCCAAAGGATCATGATATCAACAATCGAGAAGGATTTCAGGGTGAGGACATTCTCAGATGATAATAATCCTTGAGCAAGCCACAATTTCAACCACGGTTTTGAAAGGGATATATGTGGCATCTAGAGGAGGATTGTGGGGCAAAAAGTGGGTTGGTCTAAAACCACTCTTGCCTGTGCCCGCAATCGTGCATTAGCAGAAGGGCACAACCCATGAAGGAAGGTGCTAGTAAAGAGGAGCCAACACCCATGAACTGAAGATTGCTAGAACGCGCAGACACAGGGTGCAGGTGTCACAAGACCTGCGCCAAACGAAGGAAAGGGGCCTATGTATAATTGATTTGGGTTCATTCAGGAGCCCGAAGAGTCGATCTGACTCAACAGTTGGAATGATACAGAGACCGGGAGGTCGCAGAACCCCAGAAGGGGAGGGGGGTTGCATCAATATTCAACCATGGCCAACCAGACTCAACCAAGGTCAACCATAGTCAACATGCTCATCCATGGTCAATCACAACGATAATTATCAAATATTATACCTTATTTGAATAGGTTTATTGATGTATCAATATATCAGAGTAATAAAATAACTACTATTTTCAACTATATATTAAATAGAACTTATCACCTCTACATATATTTATAATAAAAATAAAATATTGTGTTGATAATTCAATACTTATTTTATATATATATATATATATATATATATATATTATAACACTCACTCACAATATTTTTTTAATTGTTACATTCAACTATATATTAAACCATATCAATAACATAATCTAATCAACCATAAATATAAGTGATTTATTAAATCAACATTGTTTGCTTTATTATTATAAGGTGAACTATGTATTTCCTTCTTCAAGGAAAAAAATATGTATTTTTATTAAGATAACAAAAACACATTGTTAGATTTCCATGGCATTCATAAGTGATTTTAATCCTTTTACATGACATTTTTATGCTCAATTTATCATTAAAAAAAAATGGAAAGTTGTTCATGTTTACTTACATCAGTAGCTCTTCAAACATAACCAAAATGACATTTTAAAAACTACATTTAATCTTTCATCCATTAGTGAGACATGGTGATTATAGAAAAATTGAGATGGAAACTTTAGTTACCACAATTAATTCCATGGTTCATGATTATATTATGCAATATGACCATTTTGGATTATTTAAACAATCAATTTTCCTCCTTCCAACGCAACTCCATCTTTTGAGAACCCATTTACAACATTGTTATTGTCCGTATAAATATGAGGCATAGACGTATATGAAAAAAATGCCAGTGTATTAATAACTTCATCGCAGGGTATCAATGTGAAATTCCTAAGAGAAATTTATTTGCACATCCAATGGATAACTAAATTTTCAAAAAAAATTATAATTAGATTATACTAAATTTTTGTGCTAGTTTTAGGACTAGATTTAAAACCATCAATTCATATAAGTTGTTAGTTTCTTGACCAATTCACACTCTAAAAGAAATACTTTAATCTAAATATAACTATAGTATGCCTCCTTAACCTCCCTTACGACGGTTTCCTTATGATGTGCCATAAAAAAAATCCCATGGTACATCCATATTTATATCCACTTCACCTTGTATATGAGAGATAATTGTTTACTTCATTTGTTGGTAGAAATTTAAAATATTTAAGTATTGAACAACACAATTAAGCAGAAGAGTCTCTTTGTCTTCAAATATAATTAGATTTTCAATCAGACATACTCCCAAAACTATGTTAAATGGAAGAGTTGTGATCTTAAAAGTCTCCTTTATGTTACACCAGGTTCTGAAGGCCTCTTCAATATTTTTGTCTTCCTAAATATTCTCAATCCCAATTAATATTTCCACCTCTTTCCATACCTCTTTAGAGTATGAACATTCTAGCATGAGATGAACTTTGGTTTGTTTTTCTTGGTGACATTGACAAGACTAGTATGTCCTAGTAAAATTCATGTTATTTAGAACATCTAATTTAGGAGACCTGTTATCTAATATCAATCATGTAAAGGTATTTTTTTTGGTTGGGAATTTTAATTTGCCACCATTGGATTTGTTAATCTTCTCTTCCTTCTTCTTCTATTGCTTTATAGAATAATTCAAAAACATAATCTCTATGCGTATTCAAATATCATATCAATTGATCATCTTATTTCTTGATACCAATATTTATGCCTATTAGGATATTTGTGCATATTTTCCATTATCAACATACTCAACCCCCAAACCAATTTATTTCCATCATAACCATTGTTGGTGCCAATTAGTAG
>JASDQU011402687.1:6506-22769 GCA_032191745.1 Picea mariana | reverse complement strand
AACCCTCATCACTTCCAATGTCACTATTTCTCAAAAGATTTTTATGTGTTGGCATGTCCATTGACAACATCTTCCCCTTTAATAACATTTATCTATTTATTATTTAAAAATGTATAAATTATAAAAGTGGTTCATATATTTTTATAATATATTTAAACATATAGATAGTGGTAAACTAATGTATCTTAAGAGTCACACCTAGAATACACCATGTGTTTATCAAAACTTATAATTTTTCAATAATAAAAAAGATAATACAATTAAAAATAGGTTAAAATAAAAATGTGAATAAATCATAAATGAAATCCTCTAATATTGATTCACATATCTTGTTTTAACCTTGAAGTATTATCCTCTCTGAGATGGTAGTACCAAAAACTACTAACTCTTTCTCTGATGGCCTTTTCTTTATCGTTCAACCTACAAATGGATTTATGTGTTCATTTATAATAATTCTAGAATAAATCACATGAAACAGTTTTACAGAAATTAAAATTTTGAATTTTAATTATTTATTTTTTATGTGATTCATTCAGCCCTTTCCCCTGCATATACTTATTTCAAGGTTGTAATATTCTCATAACAAACATTTTCAACTACTTTTCTACCTAAGGTCTCCTCACCTGCTCTAGCGATCAAATTAACCCTCGTTTTGTTGAATATCTATCCATAAATTTCCACTCTGTACATCATTAAAAAAATATGTTTTTTTTAATCTATAATCATAACTTTCCACCATGTACATCATTAAAAAAAAATCAAATGTAGTTTTTGATCTATAGTACAACCTAATAATTGGTGTAAAAAGACCATATAACTTCTCATACAAATCCACATAAAATCTATTTTCTTTTACAAAATTATCCATAATATAAAAATAACATAGAAAATACTTAATAACATAGCAAGTAAAGTAATTAAACTGTTAATTACCGAATTATTGTAAAATCTATTATCTTTTGCAATATTCTCCCTAATATAAAAATAACATAAAAAATACTCAATGACATAATATTTAAAGTAATTAAATTGTTACTTACCAAAACGTTGTAAGTGGGTCTACCCACGATAAGATAGAGTTGGAACCTTTAACGAACAAGTTTCCAAGAACCATACTCGCGAGGAGACCAATGGAGAGGCATTGTGTTGAAGAAGGATAGATGCTTTCTAGAAGTTTTTAAAATATTTGGGTAGAGAAAGTGTCTCACATGCCATTTAAAAAAAATGCCAGGACTATTCAAGAAACTCCGTATGTAATGTTTTCCTATAATAGAAATGAAATATATTAGTAAGATTGTAATCACAAAATTTCCCAATAAATCTAAATTATTTTGTAATCACAAAAATGCCAAGACTATTCAAGCAACTCCTTATGTAATGTTTTCCTATAATAGAAATGAAAACATATTAGTAAGATTGTAATGACAAAATTTCCCAATCAATCTAAATTATTTTGTTTTCCATGATGGTTTAATCAATCTAAATTATTTTGTTTTCCATGATGGTTTAATAGTTGAAAATTTCTTATGTAAATGTAAATGTTTTATGGTGAAATTTTATGTAAATGTTTTATGGTACACTTTTACTGCTAAATGTTTGAACACCCAATTTGCTAAATAATTAATTAATAGCTTGCATATAATATAATATAGGGAAGGAATTAAGAAGGTTACTATTATATTATTTTTTATTAATATTAGGGTAGTTATTAGTATAATATATATTATTGAATAAAAAAGATAAGTTCAAAATTGATGTCTGCAGGGGTGTAGATCGATTGGTAAGTGTCATGTAAAGGGAAGGAAATGTAAAAAGGAAGTCTCATGTTCGACTCTCACCTCGATTTATTCATGCCCCGTGTTTGCGGGTTGTGTGGATGCACATGGAGGTTATAGAGGTAGCAGACGGGAATCAACCCCATGTCACGCGAGTATGAGAACCGTGAGTTATCAATTCCGCTAGTCACACAAAAAAACTTCAAAATTGATCATTCTGATTTTGGATTTAGCTTTCTATATAGTATTGAATAAAGAAGACAAGTTCAAAATTGATAATTCTCATTTTGGATCTATCTTACCTATAAAAGTAATCATATTATAATTTGTAAGTGGCCATTGCAAACATTGCCTAATAATATTAATGTCATTTACAACCATATTTTGTATCAATTGGTATAAGATCTTCGGTTTATGGTTTCAACATTCATGCAATAAAAATATTTTATATTCATATTTGAATGGCATAATCTCCCTCTACAAGAATTTTTTTCTTACAACTATTAGAGCAATTTTTCAGTACAACTTCTCATATTTATCATGCCATAAGGGTTTAACTTTAGATAGATCCATATTTATTCCCATATATAATATATACACACACAAACCACATTGAAAAATTCATTTTTTGGTTGTATTACTAAAGGTCAACGACATCATATATTCCCACTACATTAAAATTTAGAGAACCACCATAGTCTCACAGGCTCACCCATAGTCAACCATGGAAAACTAGAGTCGAGCGAACCCAATGTGACATAAGAATTTATGAACATCACAATTCAACATAACCATGGAGGAACATAGAATTTTCCATAAGTAACCCTAGATGAAAGTTGCAATGTGACATAACCATTAAGGAATGTCACAATCAACATAACTCTTAAGGAACATCATATTGTGACATAATTCTTGATAAACATTGTACTATTACATTATCAATGATGAACATAGAAACTCAACATATTCCAACCTATATGAACATGAAAATAGATATAATCATATTATGAACCTCTTAATCCCATAATTTAACATAATGTTGAATTCAACTTATAAATGTAACAATGCAACATAACCCTTAATGAATGTCGCAATGAAACCATAACTATTTATTAATGTAGAAATTTAACACTAAGTAGAACAATATGAATGTCACAATGTGACATAATTATTTAGGAGCATCCCTAGGGATGTGGAAATCTTGCAGAACGAAAAAATATTTTCAATTCTATTTTGGTTTTGGTTCAATTTGTTTCAAACTTTTAGTGCACAAATAGTGGTCTAGTATTTTTCCCAATGCACTCAATGTTTCTGGAATCAAAATTAGAATTTGGATATGTTGTAGAATATATCATGTTCTACCATCACATCAAATTTCAAAAGAACATGTTGGGTTTAAACCCCAGTGCCCCAATCTTAAAACCAACATGCAAAAAAATTCCTATAGAAACAACGGCTCATATTTTTATCAACACATGTTCATTTCTTGGAATAAAGGTATAAAATTGGACATGATTTCAAGGACACACAGTTCTACAATATTATTAACTGTTAGAAATAAATAATTCCACACAATTTTCCAAAGCTAGTGCACAAAGAGTTCCAAATTTTATTTCTACACTAACAAGAGACTAGTATTTTGATTAGTGTGATTTCATAATTTAGAGTTAAGGTCTGAAATTTGGATATGTTATATATTACACATTAATTTACATTCCAACCAAATTTCATAAAAACATGTTCATTTTATGTACTTCGACCAACCTGCACCCTCTTTAGACACCATGCACATAATTTTTCATAAACAAGGGTTTAGTGTTTTGACTTGTGCATAACAAATATTGGGATTTAGAGTCTAATTTTTTTGTTTGAAAACATAGGTAATTCCAACGGAGAATGGACACCTTTAATAACCACTCACACCAGAAGATCAGATATCAATAAACTGATTTTTTTATGTGGTAAAAATCCTATAGGGGAACATCCCCAAACCCAGCCTATGTGGCCACTTGAGGGAATTTATTAATGAAAAAGAAAAAATATTACAAGATATTTTGTCACAATCAATCATAAATAAATGACCCTTCATGCTCTTTATATATATCATGGAGAAATGGGGTGGTAAGCCATGGATCAATGTAGCCATTAATATTGAGGAGAATATGAGTCGTTGAAGAAATATATGCTGGAAACATATCCTGACCGTCAGATTACAAATGCATGCTAAGGAAACACATTAAGAGAAACACTTAAACCTAAAGTCACATTATACCATTCGATCTTAAGTAGCTCCTAAGTGTCTAAATATCCTATCATCCCCCCTTAATTACAGCCTCAGATAGGATTGAAGGATTCACAAAGGTGGAACAATAGGATAAGGAAGGACGAATTATATCCTATCCCCCTTTAGTGACAACTTCTTGAACTCCTAACATAGATTGAATTTTGGAAAACTTCTCTTCTATAAAATATTTTTTAAAAATGCATGCAAATTTATCTTCTATATGGGAGAAGATAAATTCAATAGCTCGATCATGAATGAGATTTCTGATGAAGTGCATGTGTTCCTTGATGTTGTTTCTGCACTAATGTTGAACTAGATCCTTGGAAAGATTGATGGCACTTTGATTGTCACATTAGAGGGTGGTCAGATGTTGTTGGAATCCAAACTGTGAAAGGATATATTGGAGACAAAAAGCTTCTTGAATTGCACTAACCTTTGCTCAGTATTATGCTTCTACTAATGAAAGAGAAATAGCCTACTGTTTCTTACAATACCAAGTGACAAGTCCAAATCTAAGGATAAAAAAATAACCTACAATATAATTTCGATCATCATGGTTGTCACCTCAATCTAAATTAGTGAAACCAACCAAGAAAGGAGTCCCCCCTAAATTGTAATGCATCCAAAAATGATTTATACCCTTGACATATAGAAGTATCCATTTAGCTACTTTCCAATGGATTTCACAGGTTTTTTTCACATACCAGGAAACAATACCAAGAACAAAAGAAATACAAGGATAGGTATGAGTCAAATATAAGATGCAACCTACTAATTGATGGTACAAAGTGGCATCAAATTTGAAAGTAGTATATATGGAAGCAAGTTTGACTCTAGACTAGAAGGGAGAAGGGGTTGGTTTAGAATCACCCATTTGAAAGTGGAGAAGAAGGTTACAAGCATACTTAGACAGGGAAAGAAAAATTCATTTATTGGTTTGTAAAACTTGGAGGCCATGGAAATAATGAAAATGGCCTAAGTCTATCATTTCAAATTTATTTTGATGGTTGGATTTAACATGGGTTAAAAGTTTAGGTTCACTACTAATGAGGATAAGGTATTCAACATAAAGAAAAAGTATTATCGTATGGATTCCTACTTTCTTATTATATACATTAAGGTTAGAATTCCATCTAGAAAATTCGGTGTCAAGGAGAAAGTTATCCATTTTGTCATACCAAGCTCGCATAGCTTACTTAAGACCATAGATATATTTCTTAAGGAGACAAATAAGGTTGGAGCCATCCTAGACATAGTCAGGAGGTTGTTCCATGTAGATTTATTCTTGCAAATCCCCATGTAAGAAGTTGTATTTAACATAATTCTGATGGGCCTCCCATTTATGTGAGGCAACAAGGGCTAGAACAAGGCAGATATATTTTATTTTGGCTATGGGAGAAAATGTTTCATTATATTCAATGTCTTCAACTGAAGAGAACCCTTTGGAAAATAACCAAACTCTATGTCGTTCAACACTTCCATCTAGTTCATAGCTAGTTCTATATACATATTTACATTTGAGAAGTTTTCTTCCTTTCAGAATAGGTACAAGATCCTAAGTATTTTTTTCCATTAAAGAGTGATACTCTTCATTCATTATTGTGCCCCAATATTGATGACCTTAACCTTTTGCAAATCATTTCATAACACAAGTCTTTAAAACTTGAGCCTTAAGATAAGAGGTTCACTCGAACTATGAATATGTCCAACACTAATTTCAAGAATCACCACAAGATTACCAACTGCTTCTCATGTTGAACAAACCCATATTGGAAGCATGGTGTTGGTGAAGGTTCATGTTCAATGGACCCATATGGAGGAAGGTGGGCAAGAAAAGGTCAATTTTCATCCTTAGTGTCATCATGTGAAGAAGAAGAAACTAGAATAGGAACAGAAAGATGGCTTGGAGGTCAAATATGGCACAAACAACAAATTAGTCTCACGGGTTGAAGATGGCACAAGCATTGAGTTAGGAACGAGGAAATATATATTTTCATCAAATTTAACAGATATCTTCTAATAATGATTTCATTAGAATGAGATTGAATAAATATATAAATTTTGACATCTTCCTAATATCCAACAAAAATACACTTCACACTTTTACTCTGTAAATATTTCCTTTTCTAATCAAGAATGTGATCCCATGATACACTACCAAATGCATGGAAGTGGTTTACATGTAGCTTAATTTCATTCCATGCATCTTCTAGTGTTACATTTTTTAAATCCTTTGTGGGAGTGTGGTTTACTATGTAATTTACACAATTGATGACTTATGTTGAGTAATGATGACTTAATCCCTCATATTGGATCATACAATTAGCCATTTCTTTTAGTGTGTTTTTTTTTTCCTCTCAGAAACAATATTTTTTGTGGTGTATATGGAACAATATGTTGCATTTGAATTCCCTATGTGGTGTAGTAACTTGTAAATTTATTACTCACATATTCACCGCCATTATCTATTATTATCCTTTGAATATGATGTCCAAAATATTTTTCTACAAGGGCATTATACGCCAAACAATTGTTAAAAACTTCACTCTTAATTTTTAAGAAGTAAAACCAAGTACGTCTTGAGAATTCATCAATGAAAGTTAAGAAATAATTGCACCTGGAGAAATAATGGGAAGAAAGTGGACCACACAAATAAATATGAACAAGATGCAAAGAGGTTGAGTCATGTCAAGAGGCATGTTTTTCAAAATTGTCCGATGATTTTTGTCGAGAACACAATCAACACAAACACCATCTATGCAAGAAACAAGAGGAAAACCAATAAAAATGTTTTGATTACATAGTTTCTACAATGAGAGATAGTTTATATGACCAAACCACTCATCCCAAAGTTTTCTCAAGTCATCGCTATGAGTAAAAAACAATCATGGAAATGATGATGACATAAAATTGTCAAACTTGTACAACCTAATAATGTCA
This sequence comes from Picea mariana, assembly GCA_032191745.1. NCBI lineage: Eukaryota > Viridiplantae > Streptophyta > Pinopsida > Pinales > Pinaceae > Picea > Picea mariana. The sequence goes on along the minus strand of JASDQU011402687.1, from coordinate 15,770 downwards.
TAAACAATTTGAGTTGCTAGGACATGCTTAGGATATTTTAAATCCTTGATTACAACTTGGTGAGGTGAAAATTATACAGTTTTACCATCATCTGAATGAGTGATATGATACACTGATAAAAGTTTATAGGAAATATTTGGAACACAATACATCATTGGAATGACCATTATGTAGTTGAAACTTTCCATAACCTACAACACTAAGAGATCTATCACCACTGATCTAAAAATGAAGAAGACTTGTAATCTTGAAAATATTTGCAAGTAAATTTTATGTGTTAAAAGAAAATGGATGAACTTTGCAACACATCATTAATAGGATTTACTCATTCAAGATGCATATAAATAGTATCATAATCAATGAACATAAAACACATAACACAGCAAATGATAAAGGAGTTCATCCCTCTCTTGGGCTACATCTCCTGGTCCAGCTTCCAATGGATCATTTATATTATTTGCTCAAAGTTCTCAAAAATGTGCTTTACAATGCTTAAACTGCCAAATAGACTGCTCAAATGGCCTCAGAATGTCCAAAAACCCCTAGCTGGGTTTTTTCGGCATGTCGTTTGGCCAAAAACGAAGAAGATAGGCTTCCTTGAAGTCTCCTCTTCAAGCTTGTTGTCTTTGCATCTACAAATTACACCCTTGGTCATGCAACCTAGTACACACACTATTTAAAGCGTAAAAACCCAGCACCGAACGCAATCGTGTAAACGGTGCAAACTGTAGGATGGTTATGGGTGCGCCAGCCCCTAACCGCCTAGCTCTTGGGCACATGGGTCATCCATACGACCTCACACAAATATAAAAAGGGCTATGTTTTCCAACTCCCGCGCTAAGGTTGAAGTCACATGGTGTAACACATATAACCACGAGCTACATGTTTTAAAAACCCCACGCGCCATTTAACAAAGGGTATCATCATATGTAAGGTGAGTGTGACCGGGGGCTAGGGCTAAGACCCAGCCTGGACCCCCGCGCCGACCATAACATACAATGAATTTAAATACATATTATAACATATGTTTTATAAGAAACAACGTGTGGGCTAGTGGTAACCCACACTCTACCAAAGTGCAGAGCCAAAGGGGAAGTTCGGGGTTCGACCCCCACGGACCCCATACAATTTTAAACAACAACCAATAGCCAATACTGGGGTGCCACATGGCAGCCCATCACTGGGCCATGTGGCACCATACCATTGACCAAAAATGATGCCATGTGTCACATCACAATTCGACCACATCTGCCAATAAAAAATGGCCACATCATCACATGCCACATCAGTGTACAGTCGTACGGTCTCTGCACAGTCAGCGCCCTTTTTTTTGCTTGTTTGACAATTTGAATAGATCGTGATATCTCTCGCTCCCAATGTCTGTTTGAAACGAAATGAGATGCGTTGGGTTCGCAACAACGAGGCCTACGCTCTTTTTCGATTTGAAGTGATTCTGAGCACTTTGATTTTTTGAGCAAAATTTGAACTCCTGATCAACCACAAACAAATATTTTTTTGGTATTACATTCATTAAGAGTAGAAAATATGGAATTAACATCATCCATATGATAATATGCTCTTGAATCAATAAGCCACTCATGAGAAGAAATATAAATTGTATTAAAGGAGAAACGAGAAGATGAAAATGCATGTCCATGAGAAGAAGAAGAATCAATACTGACGTTATGCATCTTCATTGTTTCTTCTAAGGATTCCATTTTTTTAAACTTTTAGATTCCACATGACCATATTTCCCACAAAAGTTGCAATGTTGGTCAGTCTTCTTACTTATGTATTTTTCTCTTTTGTCACCATTAGGAGAAGAAGCTAGTGGAGAGGGTTTGGGACCTTGTTTTTATTGTTGTTGTGGCAAGGATATTGCTTCTTGATATTATTGGATTTATATTTCTACTAGGAAACTTAGGATTTTTTGGATTTATCTACAGTGTTGATCCATCGAAGTTTCACAACATTATATTTATCTTGAATCAGAGCATCACGGAAACAATCAAGAGATGAATCTTTATAACAACTCCTTAGAGATTCCTTTGTGGAAAAAAAAATATATACAAAGACAAAATATGTACTACCAAGCTTATCAAGAATAAAATATATGCATCAGCCTTCTTTCATATCTAATTTGTAGTCTATATATAAAATTATAAGTGTTTTGAACTTAGATAAATAATCTTCAATAAACATAAAATTTTTGCGAATTAAATTGCTTCACTAATTTTCTAAGTGGTGGGCTTTAATAATATTATGTTTACCAAACACAAACCGAAGTTTTTCCAAAGATTCATTGGGGGCATCGATTCCTAGAAGGTGAAACCTTAAATAATGAGATATGGATATTCTGATCAATCCACATGCTTCATCACTCTTACTATCCCATTTGACATTATTTTCATAGCCAGTGGATTCTTGTTATTTTCCCAAGGTAATTTGGTACAATACTTTACTTATTAGTACATCCTCCATATGGGATTTCCATGAGAAGTAATTAGTATTGGTAAGAAAAAAATTAATGGGAAAATACATATGAAAATATGAAAAGAATATGGATTTAAAGGATGAAAATAATGGTCTGAATGGAAATTTTTTAAAAAAATAGGATGTTTAAAAAAAACACAACTAAAAATAGACTTATAATGCGAAAGTTATACCCTTTTGAAAAAATGGATAAACAATAACCAAAGAGCCACATAGCAAGTAGAATTTGTTCCATGTGGTGATGCTCCTCCGTATCTAACTTTCATTATAAGATAACTTTTAAATAAGTTACTTATGAAGTGACTCACTTTTCTAGAATAAGTGGGAATCAATTTTACAATGTTACTTTGTAAATTAATGTTGCATGCAAAAAGATTAATAAAAAAGAATACGAAAACTACTTATAGTGATTCACTTTTATCAATCAAGTGAAATACACTTTACAATGGATGCATGAACTTAAAAAAAAAAAAAGACTTGAACTCAAAACCTCTTACTTAATAAAGCAACTTTCTACAAGGTCGTTCTCTAGAATAAGCCAGAATTCAACAAGGTATGTCATTTTTTATATAACTCATTTTTTGAGAGGTTCCAAGTAGTCACACCTGGAGGAATTGCAGAAAACACACTGAATAACATTGTGTACTATTTTTAGATCTTTATTCATTACAGGTACATAGTTATGATTATTTCAAGTTAGGGTTGTTGACTAATCCAAAACTAGTCATGTGAGACTAAAGAAAAGTTTGATGAAAATGCTAGTCTCTTGTTGTTAAAGTTAATGAAGGTTTGGAGGTATGTAATCATATACACTAGGTCTATTACAAATTTACAAATTAGATTTGGATGATGAAATTGATGAGGGCTTTTGGTTGAGGTACATGTTGGGTACATGGTTGAGATAAGTAGTTGATGAGTTGGCACATACATGAGGTGTATAGTTGATGATGTTGGTACATATTGATGAGTCATAGTTGATGAGTAGTTGATACATAATTGGTTCATACTTGGTACATAGTTGGAGGCATTTGTTAGTAGTATTGTTGACACATGGTGTATGGATGATGTAGCATACTTGTATTGGTATATTATTAGAAGCACATATTGATATTGGTGATGATTATGAGCTGTTGTGTTATGCTTGGTTGATTCACATATTTGAGATTTGTCTTGGTGATTGATATTGGTGAGTAGATCTGATTTGGTAATTGATGAGCCAAGTTGTTGTGATAAGTTGTTTGGACAGGCTATTGTGACATGTTATTTGTACAGGTTTGGTGCATGGTTTATGAACTTGTTCATGCTATAGGTTGAGGTTCAGGTTGAGGTACAAGTCGATGCATGGTCCAGATTATTGGTACATGTTGTTTGGTGTAGGTTTTTTGGTACATGTTTACAACAATATATCTCACAGTGAGAGTGTGACAGTGGTTCCATTATTCTACATCTACGTCAAGGAAGTTGGACGGGGAAAGGATAGGTGGTTGTAGCCACCTTTCGTTTGTAGCTAAATATCATAGGGGGTTGTATCCTCATTTTGGATATAGCGAGAGAATTGGGGATTTGGAGCTTCCCTCAGGTTGTAGCCTGCGAAACTAAGGGGTTGGAGCCTCCTGTAACATCCAACTCTTGCACGCACAGAGCGAACTTATTCTTTGAGGACACTTGCTTGCAAGTGATCCAGATTATTATACTATTTCCCATTGATTATGATTATGAGGCATCATGGATGTGATTATATGTTATTTTGTTGTATTGACTTAGGCAGGTGCTATTAACTCGGTTCTCCTAAGTGTGCAGGATTTGGACCTTGAGGATGCGGAGGCATCGATGAAACCCTTGGACTCTAGATCGAGTCAGGGAGTGGACTATTGGGGTTGGATTGTTGTATATATGACCTATGTGCATCTGATTAGATGTTATGATTATGGATTTAATTTCTGACAGGATTCGTTGATGATGAAAGTTGATGATAGCTTGTCGACCAGACTCACATGTGGAGTAGAGGGGTCACGCATGATAACCAAAGACATTGAGGAAGAGGTGTGGACAACAACCCTACGACAACCTACTAGCACTCCCTTCATGGATCAAACTGTAGGTTAATGATTACCTAGTTCAAGAAGACCCACGATGTCGTGAGGGAAGACTGCGAGAGTAGCTCACGATGATTCTAAGGGGCGCACAATAAGGCAGGGGCCTTGTTCCTTAAAGGCCCTTAGTCTCCTACAAGATCACCTGACAAAGTATTGACTCCAGGGTTTTTTTATGTCTACCAAATCAATCAAGAGGTGAGTGGCACCCTTGGAGCACATAGTGCGTCCTGAAGGGCACGTCGTGGAAGAAAAATGAAAAAGAGGCGAGTGGCACCCTTGGAGAACGTAGTGCGTCTTGAAGGGCACGTCGTGCAAGGGAAACAAAATGAGGCGAGTGGCACCGTTGGGGAACCTAGTGTGTCCTAAAGGGCACGTCGCGTTGTTAAATAATAAATGAATAAACCTAGATGGCCTTAGAACAAATAATGTGATAAGAAAGATTTAAAACAATTTCCCTAATAAAATGTCACCCAAGCTAGAAAAATAAAATCTAGGTCTAAGTGATACTTGTGCTATATATATATATATATATAATAATAATAATAATAATAATAATCATTAAGCATGTGACGTGAAGGGGGTAATCAATTCAATTAATTTATAAAAATCTTTTAGGGGATAAAATTTAAAAAAAAAGGGGGGGGGCAGGGGAGATAATTGTTTTGTTACATATGGTAATTAAAATTTATTAATTAAAAATAAAAAGGGGGGAAAAGGTAATTTCTACACTTGCCAATTTGAGTTTTAAATGAAAATGAAAAGAGGGAAATTTAAAAGAATTGGGAAACTCAGGAAAAAGGGTGAAACATAAAGAGAAAGGTAAACTAAGGAAAAAGGTAGAATGACTAACTTAGTATGGTATCTTGCCATTAAGAACTTTCTAAATTGAAATCAACTAGTACATTAGTAAAGGGGTAAGTCATACGATGTGTAAGGGAATATGAGGACACCTAGGAGCGATTCTAAGAATGCTTTTAGGTCGGTGAGGGAAATAGGAGTAATTAAATAATTAATGAAATTATTTTTCTGGTGTAAAGAAGGGGATGGATGACACATGTACGTGGAGGATTTTTCTAAATTAAATTATTTAAGAATAAATTAAATGGGAATTTGGGAAAGAAAATGACTTAGAAACTCTATATAAAGGAGGGAGGAGGAGGAGGACGAGGAGGATGGATCTCTTCAGTTATGCATAATGTTACGCTGCATAATTTTAGACTTGACTGACTTAGCTTGTTGGAGCTCGGATACCCAGCTCGGTGAGGAGTGGTATCTCAGCCTTGTGAAGCGAGCTGGGAGATAGTTGTTATTTGGTTTAGTTTGTGTGGCCCCTTTGCAGCTCGGGGGACTAAGGGGGAAGAAGAGTACCCTTAACATTGGCTGGGAGGTACCAATGAAGCCTCATTGATCGACAAGAGGGATCTGTACGGAGTGCATGGAACAATGACTCAGAGTAGGCAACTTGGGATACGGTACGCTTACTTTTACTCTGCATGGTATATTCTTATTGACCTTACACTTTCATTTATGTGATTTTAACTGGGTTACAAAGGTGTATGTATTAGCATTTTAATTGAGAACTTAAATTCCCCATATCCTTCAGCTCATTTCTTGACTTGATTCCCTTGGAATTCGATCCCTGAATTTTGTGACTGTCTTTTGGGTTTTATTGATTGTTGTGAGTATTTGTGCCTTTTTACTTCATCCTCATCCATAGTTCATCAGTCCATGTTTGAGCAGTTGGCCAGGAGCCGAATCGACGGTCATCACTTCGGTGCATAGCGACCTATAGATTCTAATGCCCTGATTTTCTATGAGTGGATGATGAGTGAAGGATGTATTGCCCAGTCGTCTACCCCTATTGATTTCTCTTGGCTATTTGATGGTCATTGTTCCTTCTTGCGATTGAAAACCTATGTGTGGTGTTCATCGTCATTCTCTGTGATTTAATGACAACGTTTCTCTTTATTTAGACAGTGTTTTTATTCCCACTTCAATGTCATCCTTGACTTTTATATGGACTACATTTGTATGTATGCTGCGGTTACTGGGTTTTTTTCTTTACCGCATCTACGATTGATGTTGTTGACAGTGTTAAATTGTTTTTTTTATTGCGATCATACATGCAGGTTGGACTTCATTTTTGTGTTTTTTTTCACTGCCTTCAACGCCCCTTGTGTTGCGTGTCAGGAGTGCATTGAGTAGAAGGATGCCAAAAGGGTGAGAAGTATTTCTTGTTCAAGAAATCCTTCGGATCTGAGTTTGATGAAATCCTGAGAAGGCAAGGTGTGCATGGGGGATCGAAACCTTAGAGGAGGTCAAGATCACAAGGGATAACGCAGAGGTTGCGAAAGAGTCAGACTTATTCTAAGTCTGAAAGATCGAAGGAGGGATAACATTACAAGAGTGAAGTGAGACCAAGAGTTGGGTCCACGGGAAGAAGTTCAAAGTTCGAGACCTTTCAAACATTGACAAAATATTCTAAGTTGTGAGAAGGTGGAAGATCAGGAGGAGGAGTGAAAACAACCATATGATCGGTTGTGGAGAATATCCTGGACTGTTAGATCTATGTCAAGGTAGAGGAGAAATGAGTGCAGGGGAAAAAATATCTCAGCCGTCAGATCTGAGCACGTGGACCAACAATCGTTGGATCCAGATGAACATGCATGAGTTTTAACCCTTTGGAGTTGCATAGGAAAGAAGGCTTTGCGAGGTCGCAAAGTCCCGACATCATCGTAACCATCCATGGGAAGGGACGCATGGAAAGCAATCAGTGTTTTGCTGACTCGCAGATCAGAGAAGTCAAAGGACAGACTTGTGATAATTAGCAAAGTGCGAACTTGAAAAAAGATCGCAGCCATCGATCGAGGAGAGATATGGACCATCGATTATCCAAGGAGAATTTCAAGATATCGTGGATCGAGAGTATAAAGGTGAAGGATCCTCCAATTTCGCGAAATGTGAAATCCCAATACGCGAAGAGGAGATCTAGACCATTAGATCCAGAGGAGTATGAGCCGTCAAATTTGGGCACTCTGAAATATCAAAATTTCAAAAGTCGGGGATGTTAAGCAACTTGTGATTTGGAAGTCACAAGTCATGAAATCCTGATTCGCAAAAGGAGAATATGGACCATTGGATCTAGAAGGGATACGTGTCAACAGGCTGGAAGATCCAAAAGGAGGCAAAGGTTGAAGAGTTGAAATAGCTGAAGCTCGAAGAGTCGAAGAGTCGAGAGTCATCGATTTGCGAGGGGACACTTGTCACCAGATTGCGAGATCCAAGGAAAGTTACGCTGGAGTTTTAGTTTTGAGAACTGAAATAGTCAAAGCCTAAAGAGCCGAAGCGCCAAAGGCTAGAGAGATTTTGAGCCATCAGATCACCTGAAGTGAGTCAAAGTTGTCAGAATAGTAGACGAGTTGTGGTGAAAATATGTGAATTCCAAGTAAAGTTCCAGAGCGATTCATAGCAGTCGGATTTTAGAGGACATGTGGCAGGATTCTACATATTTGGGGAGAAGGAAAAGGGTCGATATTTGAGACCTTAGAAGCCTGGAATAAAAAGAGGATCTCGACCGTTGATCGAGAGGAGGATTCCAGAACTGTTGATCTGGTCGAGGAGGTCAAGGACCTGAAGCAAGAGCATAGCCGTTGATTGGGGATATACGTGTCAGTAGATATTCCACTCTGGGAGATGCCCAGTTAGCAGAAGTGATAACTTGAGAATTGAGATTCCTTAAGGTCAGACTGACAGAGGAGATCCTGACTGTAGATTCAAGGGGGCAAGTGGCAACAGATCTTCCACTCCAGAAGATTGTCACACAGAGGAGAGTGGAGTTTGAGAATTGAAACTCTCAAAGATCGGAACGGCATAGTCAACAGCAGTCATTGATTAGAACAATACTACGTGTCGACATATAATAGAGATCTGAGGAGATGCATCGAAGGAGGAAAGTAGAGCAAAACAAAGATTGATAATAGTTGTTGATCACAGGAAGCACCAAAGGATCATGATATCAACAATTGAGAAGGATTTCGGAGCGAGGACATTCTCAGATGATAATAATCCTTGAGCAGGCCACAATTTCAACCATGGTTTTTGAAGGGATATATGTGGCATCTAGAGGAGGATTGTGGGGCAAAAAGTGGGTTGGTCTAAAACCACTCTTGCCTGTGCCCACAATCGTGCATTAGCAGAAGGGCACAACCCATGAAGGAAGGGGCTAGTAAAGAGGAGCCAACACCCATGAACTGAAGATTGCTAGAACGCACAGACAGAGGGTACAGGTGTCACAAGACCTGCGCCAAACGAAGGAAATGGGCATATGTATAATTGATTTGGGTTCATTCAGGATCCCGAAGAGTCGATCTGACTCAACAGTTGGAATGATCCAGAGACTGGGATGTCGCAGAACCCCAGAAGGGGAGGGGGGTTGCATCAATATTCAACCATGGCCAACCATACTCAACCAAGGTCAACCCTATTCAACCATAGTCAACATGCTCATCCATGGTCAATCACAACGATAATTATCAAATATTATACCTTATTTGAATAGGTTTATTGATGTATCAATATATTAGAGTAATAAAATAACTACTATTTTCAACTATATATTAAATAGAACTTATCACCTCTACATATATTTATAATAAAAATAAAATATTGTGTTGAT